>DWLI01004982.1:0-10417 GCA_018249915.1 Cecropterus dorantes dorantes
ACGTCGGGTCGTTATAGGACCAATCTCTCTCTTCCCGTGGATGTCGTAGGGAGCGGCTAAGAAATAAAATCCAGGAAATGGGTAGCAGTATTTTTGTGTGAGACCAATACCTACGCAATCACCAACACACGCATACCAGGTGCGGTGACTGTTGCCAAAACCTGCATTGTTGCCAAGGCCTACCAATGTGTCCAGCAGTGAACCACAATGGACTGATAGATAGAGGTAAAAAGTCATCATCACCCCACTTTCTATATTTTTTGCCTTTTGTGTGATAATAACGTTAAAATCAGTTTAATGCTTACACTTACTACTACTAATTGCTTACTTACTTGTACAGACTTACAAACGAATAAAAATAGACATATATTTTGACGTTTTCGCATAAATAATAATCATAAAAAAGAGGGTTAGTTACTCAACCGAACGACAACATATCATACCGAGCATAATAGATTAAAATTCAACAGACAAAAGATTCATGAGATGTGTGAGCTTCTCATCGGTGCATACAATGATTTAAACCGAAAAATAAGTTTTTGAGCTCACACCTTAATACCACTTTTGTTTGTCTTTTTATATAAACCAAGTTAACAAACTTTATCTTGAATGAATTCTCATAGCCAAGATCAACTTTGTCCTACCTGGCTTCCTTCCCAAAACCGGAATTGGTTGAAAATATCTACGATATTTATGTTTTGTGCAATATGAAAAAAAATAACGATTTAATACTCGCTTGGGATAATGATCACCGCGCTGAACTGTCACGTTGAAGGTTCCATGGTGGATTTACAGCAATCAATTAATTTGCTGTTTTTTGTCTTGCGTCTGGGTGTTTGACTTGCAAAGAGTGTATGGTGAATAAAATGTACTGTCAATTATCAGATACTTCTTAGGATGATAAAAGATCCAATTTGGCCCACACTTACTGTAGGCTACAATGAGCCTAATTTTGCGTTTCTACGTTTTGAGGGCGTCAATCTAAAATTCATAATAGGGTTTAATAAATTTTGTCACGTCTGTCACAGCAAAAGGTTCTCGATTCATATCCATGTACGGCGAGATCTTCTGCACGATTTCATTATACGTATTGTGTGAGGCACGGAGCTGACAAACCGCGGTTTCTTTGTACAATCAGCGACAGTACACTCGGCTGATGCGTGTGCGCAAATAAAACACTTTTCTTCATAAGCGTCTAACAGAATGCAACGGGCAATTGTGTTCAGAAATTGGAACGGTGCTCATACATCGTTTATAAAAAGATGATTAATTAAAACAAATTTAAATTAGCCATTACGAACTGAATATCTTGGCGATATTTGCATTTTATTACTAGAATAGCGACTTAAAATTTGAAACTAAAAACGGGTTTCGGATCGGATGAATATTTTAAATCGTTGTCGCGTATTTTATACAAATGAATTGATATCGTTGAACGCTATCGGCAGCTGCGGGGATCAAAACAGAACTATGCAAGATCGCTTTCGACGCGCGGTACAATTTTGTGGTTTAATATCGCATACCGAAGCGGGAACAAGGATATTATCATTCGATTGCTAAAGGTCACTTGGTTTGAGGAGAGACCGGTCAGCCTTGGGCGGCGTAATTCACTTTCGTACCCGACTGTACGCGGCCCTTCGTGTGGCCTCATTTCTCAACACTGTTTGCTTTGTTCTTAAAACCTGCTGAACGCCGATTTTCAATGCGGTCGTCGTCTACAACTTTTTTTGTGCAATTACTTTGTGGAGTAGCGTGAACACAAAACGAAAACAGTAGTTGTTTAAAGTAGGAAAGTAAATGTCATTTTGTTAATAAATTATGTAGATTTTATCGTGACCGTTGATGAATAACGAAGAATTGTATTGTGCATAATGATTTGGTGCTACAGTGAACTTCTGCGACGGTCCATACTTATATTTTCATATATAAATATCAAAATTTTTGAAGTGAAACTTGTTACACGTCACATTTTTCTGTTACGCGCCATGTTCATATTATAATAAATCCACAAAAACTTAAGTAATTATTTTAATATCAAATCTTATAGAAGATTTTTTTTAGAAATTAGATTTAATATTAAAAATAAGATGGTATTTTTCGACACTATTATTCCGTATCCATTAATGCACCATATCATATTTCCGATTCTATTCTGCAAAGTTTTATAGAAATCGGTGTAGGTATTCATCGTTCCTTATTATTAATAATTTTGGCCAGGATTTTATCATTTAATTTAAATATCAAATATTATTCGAAAAACAGCATTTCGTACTATCTCCGAATCATAAATAATTAAGACTAGAGATAGGCTTAGAGTTTCGAGAAACCGGCTTTATTATATATAATAGATAACAAATACACAAAGCAAACTAGTTTACGTCCTAATCTACCTAAATCTCCCAGACAATATTTATAACTTGCAAAATTATAAAACATCATATGCAAATTTATATTCCTCAAATGGTAGTCCAACTAGAGACATTCCCAAAAAATCAGTTATATATCGATACAACAGAAATTTAGAGATATGCGATACGAGTATATCGATATCGCATTGTAACATATTGAACGCGCTTGTATCCAAACGCGATATTATCGCATTATTCTGTATCGATATGATACCACATATCGATCGTAACCGCATTCACCTCAGTTGTTGTTATATAAACTATTTAATGCTTTCATATTTTCGCTTGTGTAAACAAAAATAAAAACCGTCCAAATTCGAGTCGGATTCGCGTACTAAGGATTCCGTACAGTAATCGATAAGAAACGGCAAAAACACGTTTGTTGTAGGGCAGCCCCCTCAAATATTTATTTTATTCTGTTTTTAATATTTTTTGTTATAGCGGCAACAGAAATCACATCATCTGTGAAAATTTCAACTGTCTAGCGATCACGGTTCATGAGATACAGCCTGGTGACAGACAGATGGACAGCGGAGTTTTAGTAATATGGACGTATAGTAGAGTACGGACCTTAAAAAACGATACCCTCATAAGATCACTGTTGTGTCTAATTTTTTTTTTTATTTTCGTAGGAAGATGATATATCGAATCGTATCGAACGGGAGATTATCGTACAAAATATCGATATATCCTAAAGTGCTATGACGATATGCCGATACATAATATCGTATCGCCCATCTCTACCAACAACTTAATGTAGGTATTTACAATTCCGCATCATAATGTTCCCCTGCGCGTAACACGTGTTTCACATCTGTCGTTTCTATTTAAAAAAAAAAAAGGTATTTTCCTCGTAGATATGTACGTTGTAGTGATTTATGTACGTTATGACTTCTTATTTAATATTCTTTTCATACGTTACATTTCAATTTCTAGAACCTGGTTATTAAATCAGCTAACCGTTATTTTGAAATCATTACATAAGTTCTCTCATTTGAAGTGTATACATGTACATATTTCGTCGGTTCTGTGTTCCAAAGCTGGAGTAATAACCATTTTAATTCTAACGTTGCACAGTTTCTTAGTATGTGATAGATTTCCTTCACTGCCTAACCTGTGATCGAAGCTGCAACATACCTGGTCGTTGAACAATGTGCACTGTAAACAATTTTTATATTAACATGAACTATCGATTTTTGGTCGAAGCCGATTATGGTCAAAAATCATAAGGAATTCAGTACTAAATAGGTTTAAATTTAACGGTTTAAAGATTTTCAATTAAGCGATGTTTGTTTTTGTTGAATAAGGAATCTATCTGAATTTGATATAACTAGAGTTGATTAAAATGTTGTTGCGTCTTTACTATAGTGATAATAGTTCGAATAATGAAAAAATTCATACGCAATCGGTGACGCAAGCTCACAATGGACATTTTCACTTATCCTTGCGCTTCATCATCTCCGTCGCGGGATTGTGTATCCGTTATAGTTCGTCCAATTTAGGCGCTTGCTAGAACCTTGCTAGAAACCTATCTTTTGCCGAATATAGCTGAAGCCCAAGCTTCGGTCGGACACTAACTACCTGTTACTTCTTATATTATTTGACGACCCGCGTGGCGGAGCGGTTAACATACCGGTGTGACGCGCCGTGGGTTCTGGGTTCGATTCCCGGCCAGACAGACATTTGAATGATGAATTTAGATTTCTGTTCTAGGTCTGGGTGTTTGTGTATTAGTCTTTGTGTGTCCATGGCACCCGTGGCACAGGAGAAAATAGTGCGGGGCTATGAGTGCAGAAAGAGTGTGTTTTATATTGAAAATTAGTCTTAGGGGCGTCCAATATTCGAATCACAAGCATGCATTTCTGAATTTTCAAAACTATGCGCATTAGAATTGCACTAGCACTTGTTATAACGAGGAGGTCATCGTTAGTAAACCTCGACGCCGAATTTAATAAGTTCTAAAAGTTTACCACACCGCATTTGGAGATGCACTGTGGCGTAAACTCTTTTCACTCTGTGGCGTAAACACTTTTCAGACCCGTACCCAGCAGTCGCAGTGACGACACGCGTCGCGGAGCGGTCACCATACCGATCAGACACGCAGTGAGTTCCGGGTTCGATCCTCCGATCAGACAGACATCTGAATGATGAGTTTAGATTCTGTTCTGGGTGTTTGTGTATTTGTCTGTGTGTACGTGGTACCCACGACGTAAGTGAAAATCCTAGTATGGGCTATGAGTGTAGAACTAGAAAGCAGTAGGACAATAATCGGTTGACGTCAGACCTTTAATGGATAATTTGAAAGTAACGGTTACCTGCGTGTCATAACTTCAAACCTTATAAAAAAAAACCTAATTGCCTAATTAAATATTAGAGCGGGGAAATGCAGGTACTAACTTCAATCAACCAACATCTTTGTATAACTGAGTATTATCCTGTTTGCATAAGGAACGCAACTGAATCATACGTGCGTTATGTCTAAAGGACCATTTTAGCACCTACACGTGGGTGTTAGATTTGGATCGGTGGTGGCAAGCTTGCTCAATGACATTTGCAATATTATTATGCGAGACGATGCTTTGTTTCAGGACAGTTTTTATGTTCTTGTGTCTACCTACATGTCCTTATACACCGGGCAATTAATGTTTTTGCTATAACAGTATAAACTGGTAGTTACTCATATCAAAGCACATTTTCATATTGTGTGGGTACCTGTAATGATCATCTATTACAGGAACCAGTTTCGGTTTAGTGCTTGTTTTCATTGACACAATTTGGCCAATTATATACCTGTAATGTTTTTTTAAGTTAGCGAAGTGGAAAATTGCAAAAAAGAACATGTAATCGTGAGTGATGAGCATACTATAAGCGTTGCGAAACTAAAAAATAAATGAATTTCCCATATAACACATTCGACTGCAGAAGAATTATGATATTGAAAATGTACTTGACCTATATTGTTATGATAAGTAAAGTGAAGTAGGTGTTTTTTTTTCATTCTTTCAAAGCAGCACTGACCGTGACGCTGGCGAGTTCCAAGTGGAGAGGCTTGGCGTAGAAACTGTGAAGTCTTCATCCTTCTTGCGGCCGCCGTGTTCCTTGTAGTCACGGAAGCAGCGCTTGCAGCGTGTAGGCCACCGCACTTGCGGGTGGAAGCCCAACGGACACATCGGGTCGCCTTTCGCCAACGGGTATAAGTGATGCATTTTCGAAATATATATACACACACACTACCAACAAATGCACCTCACGAATGTCAACGTTTATCTAAATGCCACAATGTTCAAACACTCATCAAATCACATTCCTCTATCAAACATCATACTGCACGTCCGTCCTGGAAATGGAGTAGTCTGTGCATCCGATCACGCATCACTGGATAACATTTATGGAATGGGTTTTACGCTATAAATAATAATTTATTTAACTAGCAACGTGGTCGAGGCGCTCGTACGTCTGCACCGCACACTGGCAATAAAAATATCCCACCGCTAGCACCTAACCGGGCGACCTAAATCGGCGGCTCCGAACCGGCCACTCCGAGTTTCTCCGACATTCAAGGCGCGCAGATACAAATATTATGCGTTGCGAGCGTTCCGTGATGCAACGGCGAGTAGGGGGCGTCGCTCTGGAAGCGAAACGCGTAAAGGATCTCGCGGAGAAGATCGCGGCGGCGCGGCGCAGGCGGCGGTCGAGCCGGCTTCCTGGGGACTGGCGGCGGCGCGGGCAGCGTGCCAACATTCGCTGCTGCTGCGCCACTTATGCTCTATTACTACTACTACACCGCATGCCGATGGACCGCACGCCGCTGCCCGCTCGTGTCGTCAATAAAAATAAAACCCGCTGCGAAACGTCGGAGACTCGGGAGACCCGCGCCCGGTGCGTGCGCGCCCGTCGCGATGTTGCAATAATTAGTTCGTTCTTATATCTTTCATCGCTTTCCTCCGAAATAGATCGTAGGGTGAATAGTGTTAGAAACATTCGGCGAACGTCAAGACGGCGATCTGTCGTTTTTAGATATTAAAAGTATGCACGTCACAACTTTATGAATGGGTGTTGACGTCAGAATAACAAGCGGATACATAGAAAGATTAATTAGTTAACTATATAAAATACGACCCATGACTTTCCATCGGATGATATCGTACAAACATAGTTGTGTTAGATGAAATTTATGATGACAGTCAGATGTTAAGAACTATTTCGAAACGCGTAGGTATGTAGTTATAAAAAAAAAACGACAGAAAATAAGGTACGTACTTATTAAAACAAGTAACGCTATGTTACCCAGATATGTTAGTATAAATTTTAACTAAAAAGTAAAACAATAATTAAAAAAGGAGTATTTATTGTCAATAATAATTAACAAAATAAACAAACATTACAATCAGACTCAAGAGATAAATTCGAAGATTATGCTGTTTAATTTCCATTGTCATTATAAATGATTATAGTCATACAATTATTTTCTTGTTTTTATAATAAAGTGAATAATGATATAAAAATAGGTATATAAATGGTATATTGTCAAAAAATCACTATAATTAGTGGTTAGTTAGCAGAAGTCGCCTTCGTTCAAAGGCTCGTCTTCCTTCTTGTCATACACAAGCGTTTTGTAAATTACTTCATCAAAGTGCAGGGCGTTCAACCCCTTAGGCTCTGCTACTTTTATTTTTACATCTCCTGGATACAAAATTTCTCCTTTGTTCTTCGTACAACCCATTACAAGTGATTTTTGAAGTTTGTCAATGCATGGGATTTCTGAAATATTAATGATTTTTGATTTATTGGTTAAGTATTTCTAATCACATTTGGATGATGCAACAAAAATACGTATTTTTCGATTTTATAGGTATGGATCAAAACGAGATATTTATTTCAATTAAGTGACTATTATCTTTTAAAAAATAAACCATATGCCCGGTATATTTTTATTTTTTCTTTCACACCTGCCTTATTTTCTATTTTAACAAATTTCTCCATTTTATGCAAAAAAAGCAAAGAATTATCTTGCAGTTCGCAATGTAATGATGGTGAGTGGTTACCCTCATTCATATATATCTTTATCCGACTCGAAATAGCACAATTCCCCAAATAATTCTACTTTAGGTTAATTACAGATGCCTTGGTATCTTCGTGGGCTTATATCAGTTTTCTTACTTCACCACACCATTCAACCTAATCTCTGATATATTGCCGAAAATAACAACAAAAACAGTTGGTATCGAAAAACAGTTACTGGTGATCTTGTCACAGTGAGTTCACGAAGAGTCGAACTACTGCTGCCCTAAAACTTTTGCTAATAGACTTTCTGTCGCTTATACATATTGTAGGTCAAGAGAACAAGACTTAAGCTAAATTGTTTTGTAAAACCTTCTTACTCACACAAACGCTTCTTAGTTGCCATAAACGTTGCCATAAACTCACACAAAAGCTTCTCAGTTGCCATAAACGTTTTACGACTAACCTGAGGTAACTACTTTCTTGATGGGTGTCCCGAGGGAAGCCTCGATGACGCGCACGTCCCGAACCAGCTGCTCGAACTCTGGAGGTGTCAGCGAGCACACGTGGTCCGTGCCCTTCATGCCTTTGTCTAGAGTTATGTGCTTTTCTAACACCTGCAATTAAAAATTGATTGGCTATCGATAAAGGCCGAAGCGTTCTGTAATAACAGAAAAATACTTATACAGATATTATTTTTGTATATGGCAGAAATAGCAAACGATCATGTGGTCCACTTGATGGTATGTGGCCACTGCCAATGGGCACCTGTAAGCAACTCCAGACAAGGTCTAGATCTAAATCTGAGATTGACCAAAGACACATTCCTACCTCTACTATTTTACGCAGAAATAGCTTTTCATAAACAAAGCTTTAAGATAATCAGTAATTATCATAACCGATAGAGCTCCTGTCAGGACTCAGTAGTTGTCTTTGTCACCCTAGACTTCCTAGAGTAAATTGTTTCAAAATAGTGAAGCTTTAAATGTCGGTGCGATGGCAATGAGTCTATTATCGTAATGTACTCCTTATGTATATTTTGTCTATATTAAAGTCCACTAAATACGTTACGTAGGTGCAACGACGCGTCTCTGCAGATTTGACGCTTGTAAATAAGAACGGTTTAACATATTTCAATTTTACAGCGTATTCAACATCTTACGAATAATAAAATCACGTTCTAGAATATTCGACGAATGATTAACTACGGAATGTTTACCAGTAGATCAGGAAGACAAGGTTGTCAAGGAAATTGTCTAGACTGCTTCTTTGCCGAAACAAACTTCAACGTTCAATTCGAGACGTTTTCCTTTGTTGAAATAATAACAAAGTTACCAGTTCAAATTAAATAAAACGAGATGTCAAGTTCAAAGAAAAAAGTCAAGTAAAACATTCAATAGATATCTCCAGAATGCAACGTGTAACGAAGCGGAGAATTAATTCGTCGCAGTTGTTTGATACGGATGGTAGAAGAATGGCAGCAGAGACGATTGTTTTCAGTACTTTTTAAAACATTTAGCAACGCACTTGTACATAGATCACGTCAGCCGAGCTACGAGGTATCGATAATGCATAGCACAGCTCTTAGAGCTCAAGATACAAAGAAGAGCTTATCTTCAAAGTTCATTGTTAGTCCATAAGATAATGTGTAATAACGCATTTAAATTCCTGCAGATGTATATAAATTGTAGTAGGTATAGTATATTATTTTTCAGAGTAGATAGAATATTTATTTTATCATAAAGTTATCCTAGACTGGAGAAACTATATAAGTTACAAACATGTAAGTATAATTAAATTTATTTCATTTTATGCGGCAAATAAACTCTTGAATTCTCTTACACATGTACTTTAGTTTTGGTTTAATCTTAACAGTTATTTCACAATTGTCTAGTTATTGTTAATGTGTAATAATGCATTTAAATTCCTGCAGACGTATACAAATTTTACTATAGTATATTATTTTTCAGAGTCGATAGAATATTTATTATATCTTCGACTTATCCTTAGACTGAGGAAATTATATGAGTTACAAATATATGTAATTAAATTTAGTTTATTTTATGAGATAAAATCAGGTGAATTAAAATGTAGCATACATAGTTACTACCTAAGTACATACTCCTGAATATTTACTACACATTTATTGTAGTTTTTGTTTTATCATTCGAAATTAGAACACAAAGTTAGAACTCAGAGGAACCAAACCTAATCTACTCTTAAACAGACTATAATCGGTTATAGGTCATTGTACTATAGATGCCATTATAGCAGTGAGAGTTACTCATGCATTGTAAAATATTCCACAAACCTTAGCTCCAAGGGCAACCGCAGCCAAAGCCACAGCCGTTCCCAATTCCTGGCCGGAGTACCCGACTGGTATGTCGAATGTATTCTTGTAGTCCAGGAGCACAGTCAAGTTGCAGTCTTCGAATGGCACGGGATACGCTGATATGCAGTGCAGCAAGCAAAACTTTTTGTGTTGAGCCGACACTATGTCATAGATGGTCTTCACGGCAGACTTGTCCACCATCCCAGTGGATATAATCAGGGGAACATTCTTAGACGCAGCGTATTTCAGGAACAACAAGTTGTTCGAGTCGCCGGAACCTATTTTGATGAATGGGACTTTTATATTAACCAGGAAGTCAAATGACACCTGAAAATAACATTTATGAAATGATACCAGCCGAGCTAATAGTTCCGGTATCCTGCCTATAAACCTGAACAATTTAGATAATAAGATTGCATAAGTATATTTATGCATATTATTATCTAATATATGAAAGTATATATGCATATTGCATGTTTATGAAACGGTATAAACAGAATGGTCACCTGCGGTAACTAACATTTTATAATTGCGATTGCAGAATCGCAATTGTACGTCTTTATAATTCATGCCATATTTAACTTGAAAGAAAAATGATCCTCTATATACAGGGTGTAAACGACAGTGTACCGAATATTGAAAATATGGATTCCTGACACGATTCTGGTGCCTATAG
>DWLI01004983.1:0-10417 GCA_018249915.1 Cecropterus dorantes dorantes
GTCGGTGATATTTTTTGTTAAAAAATATTTTTTTTCACTAAATGATCTATCATTTACACTAGCTTATAAAACCTCATAAAATTCAATCAATACGTAACAGTGCCCGAGGCGTCAAACAAATTATAAGGTGTTGAGAATAATATGGCACCATTATGGGCAAACGCGAATGTTTTTACATGTTTATAGCTATAATTACCGCGATTTGTGACGTGGGCGGCTCCTACACTGCGGTAATGATTCAGCCAATCCTTCTGAGAAGTGCGATAAAGTTTTCAATAGCCACCGAGATCTGAGGGAAGATGACAGATTGAGGCGAGCTCCAAAATGAGCCACTGAACTGTATTAGCATAGTGCTTTGTAACGATTTGGAGAGCTATGACAAATATTGAAGACGTGTATGAGGCAGTATAGGTTTTGGTGTTTTGATTTGAAGTACAAAGGATGACATGTTTTAACGGTGCTTGGTAGAGTCTGATAGAGTAAGGCCGAGGCATTTCCTATTATCCCTCTAGACTCGAGGTCAGAGAACTATTTCTATTCTTCGGTATCGCTTGCCGGTCGTAAGAGGCTAAATGGGGCAAATCAGGAGTTGCAGTAGGGGCACAAACCGCCCGGTCAGTGTTTCCGTCAGTATGTGCGTGCATAATGTTGACTTGTGTTGACTCGCTTGAGATTGTAATCTTCAACAATGCCACTATGCTTTTTGGAAATGTAGAGTGGCGAAATTTATAATGATTACTAATAATACTCCACCTTATAAGTACACAATAGTATGTACAGCAGTAAGACTCTACTAAAGGTTCGATCCAGGATGTGCTATTTCTGCAGTGAGGAGCACTAAACGTTTTTATAAGCGTATCATATTTTTACTTTAGAAATTAAATCCTCGGTCAGACAGACATCTGATGATGAATTTAGATTTTTTTCTGGTTCTGGGTATAAGAAAATCCTATTGGGGGGCTATGAATGTTGAACGCATTATTATTTGTGCGTTATTTGATTATTTTTTCTTTTTTTTAATATTGAAATAGCCAACGACTTTGCAGTCGACTTAAGGTTATTTAGACTGCTCCAATGGCCATGTGTAATCAATCCCCGATCAGATCCGTCTAATCTGAGGTAGGCCACATTTATATTACTACCTCTGAGGACTAAGCTGGGACGCCAATTAAGAGTTTTTAAAAAAAGAAAAATAGAGCTAGAGTTTTACTGGTTGTAATAGCAATAGCAAAACTATAATGAAATCTGAAATTAAATCGAGGTGGAAATTTCACACACGTTACATTAAACCTGAACCCGGTGTCAATATTTTATATGTGTTTATGATATTGATAAAATATTAAGGCTTTATTTCAGTACTGTCAAAAAACTACAATAATGAAGTTATTATCGTAGAAAAGGCCATACCTATGTTAGATTTACTCGTTTCAGACTTCTTAATTATAATAATACGTTTAGTGCCCTACACTAAATGAAACTAATTAATACCGGATTAATTGTGAAACGTCGAACAGTAGCCGTTACGGTTTAGGTTTACCGTGAACAGATCAGACCAAAACCCGAGCCCCCGGATTTTCCGCAGCACCCACACAGCACGGAATGTTGCAGCTAGTTGAAAGCCCATTCTCATGGAATGTCACGTACCCACTCGCGTTAACTAAGTTTCACATTAACTATTGTCTTTAATCTACCCAGACATCTATCGAGTTACGCAGTTTTATGAGTTTGATATAGTAAACGATCCTGCAATCACCATATAGAAACAACTCTATATAGGTACTTAGAACAAGAGGGCGGGACTTTAGATAGAAACATGAAGTCTATCGGAGCAGCGTTGGTCCTCCGGAGGACTCATACGGTTATCTCCCATGTATGTGACATGGAAAGTATTAGGTACCTAAAAAGGTACCCGACTTTCGGAATTACTCGGTTGTCTCGGTTTGCTATACAGTAAAGGTAGGACAGTTACATCCCTAGGAAATTCTAAACAAGTTCTCAAATGTGTGTGAAGTTCTAATCAGTCCACACTTGGCTGACGTGTTGGTATGGAACTTTGATCCTTCTCTTATTGAGACGAGACACGCTGTCATTAGAAATAAGTAGTAATGATTCACGATGATTAAGTCTATTCGTTGCTTACTACAACAATTTTTTATGGTATTTCCTGGAAATTAATAAATTCCCGGTAAAAATACTTTGCGGCTGGAGTATTTCCAAGAAGTAAGTATATTACCTAAACTAATTATTCATAATATGGTTTATATTTAGGCCTATTTAATAACGTAGGCACTATAACTTCTGTTTATGAGTGAGGTATGCGTCAAAAGATGAAGCCATAACGCGAGCCTCCGTGGCGCCCACACGCCATGGAATGATGGAGTGTTTCGGCAATTGGTTGCCATTTGTGAACTAAATTATACACACGTGATAAATTACCAGCGTTATCTACAAAACATTTAACGACGATTTCTGTTGTTTTGTGTTTTTATTATAATTTTTAAGTAAGTTAATAAATACAATTTTAGAAATACTCAACGTAGTAACGGTCGAAAAATATAATTTAAAATGATTTTTTATCTTGCGGTTTCAGTTCAGTCACTTGTAGGTAATACTTAACTGTCATAGTGATTTATTTATTGGAAATTAAGAAAATATTAACAAATTAATAAGTATGTTTGGAATATCTCTTCGACTGTATGGATCGTTTATGGATGGTAGATGAAGAATTCAGTCTATCTGATGTTATGTGATTACTGCCAAACATGGACATTTATAAGTTCTGTTACAGACTTTTTTTATACTCTGGAAGTAACAAGCGAGAATGCAACCCACCTGATAACCCATGGACATCTGTAATCAACCCTAGGTAAGATCAAAGTCTCACCTAAGGTTAGCCACGGATGCGTTGCTACCCCTGAGGATTGAGATGGAAGGCCTTGGAAAAGTATGCCTTAGCTGCACTGCTGTTATAAGACAGAAATAGGTGTAGCGGTGGTGCTTCCGGAATCGAACCACAAAGAGTTCTACAATCTCCAAATAGGCTTCCACTAGATGAAGTGTTCCCGACGTGGATCGTCGGTACGTTGCCCCACTATAGACCACTTACAGTACTAGAATGCAAAATGTAATAAGTACTAAAAGAATGAGAATACGAAAACAATAATAGTCAATTACTATGGCTCTACCATAAAAAAAATGCATACCTACAGGAAATAATCAATGTATCAAATATTACAGATTTATTGACTCATTGACTCTGGTAAGGCAATTTTTTTTATTGAGATTTGCGCTGATTAATTTAAGATAAAGCCATCCCTTGAAAATTATACCTTCTATTACACTTAACTGTATTGTATAGATAGGACAAAGATAGACTCTTCTATTAAACAAGCTAATATTTTAATAACAACTAAAGGTTAATATTTTGGGTTCCGTACCTAAAAGGTAATAATGGGACCCTATCACTAAGACTTCGCCATCCGTCTGTCTGTTACTAGGCATCTGTATCACATGAACCGTGTTAGCTAGACAGTTGAAATTTTCAAAGATGATGTATTATATTGCGGCTGCAACAAAAAGCTAAAAACAGAATGATTAAAGGGGGGTTCCCGTACAATAAACATGATTTTTTGCCGTTTTGTATAGTTAATGGTACGGAACACTTCGTGCAAGTCGCGACATACAAGTACAACAACAACACAAGTCCTTCTTCATAGTTTATTCCTAAAATCATAGTGTAGTTTTTAATGAAATGCGTGAATCAGGTTTACCGGGAACAGGATCAACTTCCGCTGAAACCTTGAGGTGTACAATGATATGCAGTTGGCATTAGCATACCGCTGTCCGCATGACCAGCGCGGAATGCTATAAGCGGATTGCACTTCGCTATTCAACTACTTACTCCGGTTTAACGATAACACCTCCGCGAGTGTGTTTCCATTTGTCGAGTGTTGGTTAAAAAAAACAAATCTTATTACTAACGTGACAAAGGTAGGTAAATGTAATGTATAGCATTCGTAAAGGTTAAGCAGTTTGAAATTGGTCTTTCATTATGGAGTCTAAGATTCGATTCCCAGGCACGCAACTCCTATTCTTATAAGTTATGGGTATTACAAATTAATGATTACACTATTTAATAAGTTAAGGAAGAAATGAAAAGTATCTTTGTTGTTCGAGAGTTCTTTAAAAAAGTTCGCAAAGTATGATAAGTCTTCCAAGTCACACTTGTCTAGCAGAATATACTATGACCTAAACCCTTCTAAAAAAACTTGAGCTATGCCACCTAGTGGAAAAAAATATGATTCCGACGATGCGGTACAGGTATATCAATAATGGAAATGCAGGTAACCAAAATTAATATTTTTTATATGGCAACATCAATTATATATTCACCACTAATATGATTATGAATTGTGTAACAAGCTTCTTTTGACAATATGGAAGTAGTAACTGAACATGCAGTCCACCTGAGTTACCACCCATCAACATCTCTAAGCAACTTTATATAGATAAGAAGTTCTATCTGAAATCAATCATTATCAAATTTCTGACACCGTTAGAAACAATTATAGAGATCCGGTGCTGCTCAACTAGTATATATACTATCATTCAATTAATTTACCCGAGTGTTGCTTACCGCAAAAATTTATTGCCCTAAGCACGATTTTGGATTACATTATTAAAAAGTAATGGTGTGAAAAATTCTTAAAGCACAATAAAACCCGAAAATTAATTATCCTATCTAAGTTTTCCTACCGAAGTTGAGCAAAGCGCCAGTATTATAGCAAATTAAAAAAATTTCAAAGCACAAATATTTTACAGGATTAATAATACGATATAATTTAAAGTGGTATTTATTTTGAACTTACGTAAAGCGAAAATCTTCTGACCCGTCTGCTGGTATCCACACATCAGACCGAACAAACACTTATCATCAAAACACTTTAATTTGTCAACTACCCAAAAACGCGCACTGCGATGTCTCAAACCATGTTATTTCATTTCAATTATTCCAAAATTATCAAATATTTACACATAATATGCACATATTATAATGATAACGAAATAAGTTCATAATGCGTTAATTAGCAGGTACTTATACTAAATATCCGAAAAAACACACAGATAAAAAATGCGCGGAACGCGTTTGGCGCGCAAATATAAATTCAAAATGTCTGCGCGCTGCGAACTGAAGGAGGCAAAGGCACGCACTGATACTGCCCCGCAGACTCCGCTTGTGGGTCACCGCCTACAGCTTGCAATGAGATCATAAAGCTGTTTCGAACATAATTTACACTTAACGTAACAGTGCACCTAGCAGCCTTTGCATGCTAAGTAGCCTTACACTGTTAATTGAAGCAGAAATGCCAACCATATTACATCCAAATAATTTAATTTTACATTTTTGGACCATAAACTGATAACACAGTGCTTACTACAAACGGTTTTACTTAATATGTTCGTATTAACTAAAACCATTTTGTTGCTTTTTTACTTTGATTATTGAAATTGAAATAAAGTAGGTACAAATTGGAATACTTGGCCGTGAGAAGATGACTTCATTGTGGTTAATTCACTACGACGAATGACCTAACTATATTTTATGGAACTATATTGTTTGTAAGTACCTGCGTCATTAAGGTAAATAAATATTAAGGTGTGATGGATATTATATTCGTGTGTAAATTCTAATTGTTGTCATCAATATTCTTAGGTACCGATATGTCATGCAAAAACTTATGTTCTTCTTCATACTCCTAACATAAGATCGCCAGGATTTTATAACTATAAGGCATTAAATTTACGATTATTATAAAAACTGATCAGAATATTATTTAAAAACATGTAATAAATTAAAAATGTGTATATTTTATTTATTTACTTTTAAATAAATTGACAAATAGCGATTTAACAAGAGGGCAACAATTCGACAACAAAAATGAAAGAGTACTTAACAAGAACCAAATATTAACTCTAGTACTGTAGATGAAGTGTTTTTTATACACTTTCAATGTATATTCCCGTTTTGCAATGTAAATCCGCGAAATCTGTATAGGACAAGTTCTGCTAGATCTTGATCACAAATGCGTTGTCACTCCTGTCTTATATAAGACAACCACCATTCTACACCCTTTCACGCTAGTAACAGGAGTGGTGGTGGTGTTTCCGGATATCCCGATCGTTTCTCCACCACCTTTATAAAGTAGTAAGATCTATTCAAATACATGAAAGAAGAGAAACGTAAACAAAAGAATAATGTATAAAGTTTATTTGGTCAAACATGAACATTACAGAACTGCCGAATTAGAAAATACATGTGCGAAAAAGGATAAAAGTTCTTACTTAAACGTTACAAATAAATAAATGGTAGACGACAACGAGGGATCATCTGGAGCCTGAGTATGAGTTCCGATACGAAAATAGTTTTCAATAATTTAACTGGTCACTAACGTTAAATGAAGATTTAAAATACAAAAAAATGTATAAATTAATTTAACTGCAAAATGTAAAACTTACATGAAGTTGAGTAAATTACGATACCTCTTAGTTATAGGTATTTTATTTATTTTTCTTTAAATATATGTAGCTATACCGCCCGTTTAAACTTAAAAACCTTATTCGTATTGTCTTCGTATTAAGGCTTCTGCTCCATACTGGCTACAACGTGTCGTTGTCGAAAACAGCGCCCCCTAGCGGCATGTACTCGAACAACACCGCCTTGCGCTCGTATCCGCAACGAAAGAGGTTCCAGGCGAGGTCTTCAGGCGTATCTCCGGTCTGGTCTGCGCAGTTCTCCAGTATCTAAAAAGGTAAATTATCTTACAGTACTGACTTTGAATGTAGTAGAACCCATTGTGGTTCGAGTATTTGAACAATTTGAGACAAACCTTAGTAGCGTTCTTCCCTTCGGCTCTATTCCCGAGCTTAGCCATCAAGGCACTCTTCTGCAGCTTGCCGTCCTTCGCTATCACCTTGCACTTGAGCAGGACGCAGTACACGTGTCTCCTGAGTGCCGGTTCGTCCACCAGTTGGCCATGGAGGAGTGACTCCACCACCTTCGGATCCACCTGCGACTCCGCTAAGCATTCGCCGGAGTGTGCGCGGAACATAGCTCGCTCTTTCTTACCTAGAGTCTGAAATAGTTTATGTTATAATTGTACGTTTTCTATTTATAACCCTAGAATAAGAAAAAACATTGATGAGTTTTAAACCATTAGGCTGGTTAAAAACTCGCCCTAGAGGTTATGTTCGTATTAGAAATTAAACGGTTAAACGGCTGGCGAAATCATATCGAGAAAAGAAACTCGTCTTGAAAGATTTAAAAAAAAAATACAGAGTTAAAATATAAAGAGTGTTTATATCTTAATGTTACAATATAAAAAATACATTGGCTCATTATTTTCCTCATCTTTTGTATAAAATTTAAAATTCCAAGCCCGATAGGAACTTCACGCCAGAACTTCTCTATAAAAATGTATCAGATTTTATTCGGGTTGACTAAAATCTGCGAAGAGACTTGAAAAAAAATATGTAGATACGAACTTACTACGCAATCCTTACACTCGGCATTCACCTGGAAACTCGTAAAGCTCGTCAGCATCGCTATAACCAATATGTAAATCATCTTGAATATGTTTTCTCAATATACTTCAAGCTATTTGGCTGCTTCACAATGATTTCAATTCAATAACGTCTGAATTTAGTCGTGGATAAATATTCAAAGGTTCTTCAATAGCTATTATATTTGACAAAAAGATCTTCGGGTGCATTCGTGTCGTTCTCGATCGTTTGTTTTATTTTTAGCAATGCGTTAGTAGCTCTCCTTATGACAGGCACAACGGCACGTGAAGCAGCAAATCAGCCAGCGACAGCCGTAGCAACGTTTGCAGACGCACTCGCGCGCGCACCGCTTCAGCTGACGATTTATACGCGCGCGCATTCTGATTCAATGACAATTTGGTACCAAGGGAATTGATATGAAAAGACGAATATTCTTTTATTGCCTGAAAATATATGTATTATTACTTTAAAAAATACATGCTCGTCAGTTTGCTACGTTACCTATATGAAATAAGGTAAAAATATTGAGACTTTCGACCAATATATTTATAGGCATCAAATACATTATGCACTTCGCCAAAGGTAACTAAATTAAGAGTATATTATTATTCATTTTGTTAAACAATCTGTTCATTTAACAAACTAAATTAATTACCTATATGTTACCCATGAATGGAGTTATCATAACTTTCTTCTAGTATACTTCGTAATTTGCTTCTACCCGTGTAACTATTGTAAAGAAAAGCTACCTACAGTATAAATAGTTACATAGGTTTGAATTCTTTACTGTTCACAAGTCGCTTAGAAGGAACATCACACTTATACATTTTACTCTAGTACCTACTTGTGCAAGATTGATATGCAAGATCGCAAGCGAAATAACAAACTTTTATACTGGGAAGTTACACACGTACACGATAAAACAGATGCATTAGTCCCTCAGAGACATGAACTAAAATGTAAATAAAATAACTTTAAAAATTATATTCTAAAAAGTAACTAAATTAGGTAACATAATACCGTCATAATTTCTCTATGTTCTATTCCGTTATACATTTTTTTATTTATGAACTCTACTTAACAAACATAATCTATATAATTTACACTAGTATTAACTCAAAAGCCTAATTTTAGCAATGGTGCTAATATCTACAATAAGATATAATATGTAATTAACAATGAAGTACATAAGTTTAAAAGCAAATGCTTGTAAAATTTCGAATTAACCGATTTTCGTGGTAGGGGCAGAATAATATGAGCCGTGACAATGCGATTGTTTGGTAAACACAACGCGGACATCCAACCACAACAGGATTCGATCATTCACCAAATATTCACATCCCGAGGCCTTATTTACTTTCAGACACGGCCTGTACTGTACACGGCCTTAGTATGTGGAAAACTATTTATGTACCTACATAAGTGCAATACATATTCCACGGTGAGAACAAAATTGTAATGCTATATTTGCGTTTTGTGGTAATAACAAAATTGTTTGCATTTTGGAGGGTTTTTCTTAGGGCTATTGTACTGTCAGCACGGGCATATCTTACCCCCCTATCCTCTCGTATACAAGACGGCCTAGGGAGTGATAGGGAATATTCGAGTCTCGAGAATCTCCTCTTTGCCCGTACAGCTTCTCAAGGGGTACCGTTATATCATGATATTACTTTACAGCACTGTTAAAATGTTACAATGTAGAGAAACAATATCGATGTCATACCAACCCTACTTAGGTGGACTACATCGTGGCAGACTACATCGGTCATACCGAGCTAAGAACAACCCTCCTGATGATCAGAGGTGTTCAAGGAGCTCTCGCAGGAACGGCCGTCCCTCAGGTGGACGATCGTGTAGGGGCGCGAACCTCTTTAGGTGTGAATCTTTATGAAGCTCATACTATTAACATGGGATACTTACAATTTTTTTTAAGACTTCTGTATAATAATTTGATATATTATTGAAAAAAACGTTAAGCACTTTTTGGGTCATTTCTCAAGTCTGTAAAGAAAATATTTCATTAATTTATTAGTTCTCTCTTTAGTTAGTTCATTGTCGTCATCATTAACCGATTGCTGACCATGGAATGTCTTCGTATAGGATGTAGTGAATTTCGGACCATATACATGACGTTGACGAATGCTGGATTGATAATTTTCACACATAGACATTACGAAGAATTCTCAGGAATCCGTCATGTCTTTCTCATCATACGAGCAAGAAATATCAAGCACAATTCATATGAATGTATCCGACCGTCACAGCTTACAAGTGTCATTAACATTAATTCCTAATTCCTGAGGGACTCTTTTTACAATGCAAGATTTCAATGCCATTAAAATATTTTGTGATGGGGGAAACTCTGATCAATTTGTAGGCGTGGTAATTTAATAAAGTTTTGGAAAATATTGTTTATCTTTTATTTTCCTCCTTTATATAAATAAGCCTTCTACGATAAGGGGCAGTCAAGAGTAAAGATTTAACCGGGTAGATCTGAACTGCATAGATAACTAATAAGTATATTAGACGTAGTGATGGGTAATAGAATCATTCCTAATGCGACTCCATCATCACCATCGCGGATGCTATGAATGCGGCTCGACATTCTTCAAAAGACGAAAACCTTAGCTTTTCGACTAGATAGGACTTTTCAGAAAAAAATACATCTGGAATCGACTTCATATAGAGTTCTGGAATATGTTGAGTTGGGAACGGATAAGTAGCATTGACCACTCTCCATCAGATGAACTACAAGATCGTTTCATTTTTTTCTACAATTCAAGCAGGAATCGAACATGCAGTCCATATGATGGTAAATGGTCCTATTGCGACCATGGACATCTGTGATCTGAAGTCA
>DWLI01004984.1:0-10417 GCA_018249915.1 Cecropterus dorantes dorantes
AAAACTTATTTATAATAATCATTTAAATCCAAATTATATTTTAAGTTATCCAAAATGATTCTCAGATTTAAACAGATATAATCTGTTACAGTCAAATAAACATAAACGTAATTAAAAAAATATTAAAATTACCCGTTGTAGGAAAACGTGTAGCTAAGACTTTTCAATGTCTAGCAATAGCTCTATCGGGACGCTCTGGTATAAGATATATTTGATTGACGCTTTCCAAATAAGTTACAAATGTTCTCATTTGTAACTTATCCGTGTAAGCGATCAACGAAATAGCTAATTTAGCAAAACGGCTATTGATTCTGTTCATGAACAGTAGTAATGATTAGTTGATAATAACAATACTAACGCTAAACGCTTTATACACTCTTAGCCCCATGCTAGGATTTTTAAACTATGTTGATTGCCATGGACACACAAAGAAAAACAAATTTACACCGCACCCTGAACGAAAGTCTAAATTTAAGTTGAAGTTTGTACCAAGGATTCACGAAGTATTTTCGGCAAGAAATCCCTTTTCCCAAAATGAACTGATACCTCAGACCCCGAGACAAATTACTTTAAAAACCATCTCTAGTGCTTCCTATTAATTGTCTTTAATAATCTCTAATTAGTATATATTGTCCGATTGACGGTTTCCAAAGGGGTTGATCCCTGATTCCCTGATTTAATCATTTAAACATCTGGCCGGGAATGGAAGGTACTGCGTGTCATATTGACCGCTTGACCACGCGTATCGTTAATATTAAGAGGATTACATGTTTGTCTGTTATATTTATTACATAAAACTACTTACACTCATAAATTATGGTACTTAAACCTATGTGCACATTTATAACGTTCTTGCACAACCACATCAAGATCTTATCAGATGGCCGCAAAATTCATCCGCGTACTATTAACCGACGGTAATTATCATTTCATTGTTATATGTAATCTTGTAACACTGCATCCCTGGTTGTCTATACTTAGCGAGATGTTGCAAATCACAAATGCATTTGTGAGTAACGAAATTTTTTTTATAGTATGGAAGTAGCAAACGAGCATGCAGCCCACCCGATGGCAGCCACTT
The DNA here is from genome assembly GCA_018249915.1 of Cecropterus dorantes dorantes. Taxonomy (NCBI): domain Eukaryota; kingdom Metazoa; phylum Arthropoda; class Insecta; order Lepidoptera; family Hesperiidae; genus Cecropterus; species Cecropterus dorantes. The sequence goes on from DWLI01004984.1 coordinate 1,082, forward strand.
CCGCCCATAAACATCTGTAATCAACCCTACGTAAGATCAAAGTCTGATCCAAGGTTAGCCACAGATGCGTTGTTACACCTGATGCCTTAGATGGAATGCCTCGGAAAATTATGTCTCCCTTACCACACCCTTCAGACCAAAACACAACAGCATATAACACTTCTATTATTAGGAGTATTAGTTCATATGAGATGCAATGTATCTCATGTTTTTACAAGAAATACCATAAGCTACGGTAACCTAGCGATGATAACATAGTAGTTTGAAAGATAGCCTATCTGGTGTCGGGGTTCGAGTCCCAGACGAACCTCTAATGCTCAAAACAATATGAGTATTACATTTTACTAAATTTTTTGTGAAAAAGTGATATCTTACATAAGACACATAATCATATTGTTCTTTTAAAGTTATGTAGAGTAACACAGAGTAGCAAAGATTATCGTTTTTTTTTTTAATAACTCACAGATTACAATATACGTTATCGGTAAATTGAACAATTAAAACATACTATGATTACTTTATTAGCATAAAACTTTCAATGCCAATTACGGCACGTGATGCTATAATATTATGCTATGATAACTCGATATTTATCATTACGTTTTAATGGTAACATTGAACTTCATTTCTTTTTAACTTCACTAATCACTCAAATTAATTAATGCAGCAAATCATTAACCGCTGAAACGTGACGGATTGACGGTTCTTTTCCATTATTTAGTAACATTCGATTAGTGGCCATTTTAGACTTTTACATGAATACGAATTCAAATTTTAGTATACTTTTTCTTATAGGATTGGATTACGAGCAGCAAACGAGCACGGTACAACCTACCCGATGACAGATGACCACTGCTACTCATTAACTCTATAAAAGAGTAGTTTTACCTGAAGCCCATCACAGATATACCTTTTCACGAAAACATAAGAGCCCCTACCGAAGAGATACCTCCCCGACTGGACTATGGTTTTTGAACCTCCTCCATTTTTAAATCGGTTAAAAATCATAAAGCCAATGTCATCATCAATATGAAACAATTTTGATAATATGTAACACTCGTATGACACAATCCTTCAAGCCGTTTGGACTGTAGCAAATGCCAAGAAAATAGACATACATACATATTGACATACAAACATACACTCAGTAAACGGTGAAACAACACAAATACGGTCATTTTCGATTCGGTGCATTAGTGAAAAAGATATAAACTACATGATGCTACAGATATTACAAAGCTTTTTGCTTATATCCTATAGGAACCGTTAGCATTATTCTAGAATTTAAAGCTAAGTTTACGTCAATCTCCGACCCCTAAACTACCACGCCTGCGTCCCCAAGGGTATTTGCTTACTATATTCTCCAGCGAATGTTATTATCCAGTCTAGTGTATGCCAATTTACTTTAATTACATGAAAAGGATATTTGCAATAAGTTTGTTTTAATTAATTATAATCGCCATAATCATATTACAGTTAATATTTGTTTCGCAAGTTTCGTGTAATGAGTTTCCCGTATAATATTACAAAATTGCAATAATTGTACCTTTCGAGAAACATCAAGGCATACAATTTCTAAATCATTCTGTTGCAAGAAATCTATGGTAGCTTAAGCAGCAAACAAGCATGAAGTACACTGTACATATGTACGATACAGATTGAAAATTATTATGTCTAATTAATAAAACTAGGTGCCGTAAATTTCCGGCTATGCAATTAGTCAAGTTAGTGATATTTTGTTTTTACTAATTTTTAATCAAAGTTTCTATGAAGTTAAAAAATAGTAGTAAAGTTAAGAAAAAAATCTAATAGCTGGATTTAAATAGAAATTTCAATAATTTTAAACACTCAAAAGAAATCCTTTAACACAGTTTTTGAAATACTTTCATTGAATCAATCGCATCCCAAAGATCTCTCAAAACTGTGTTCTTTAAAGTAGTGTAAAAAATGTGAAAATACCTACATTAAGTTGTTATTTGTCTATTGTTCTATGTTCTATTGTTCTTGTGTATATTTTTTAAAACATATATTAATCGTGTACCGTAATCATATATTTTAATGTCATTTGGACAATTATTTTGTGAAACAACGTTGTTTTCCGCTAGAAAGAGCAAAGAAAGATGAGATTTGCATGAAAATATCATGTGTATAGCTCATGCGCTTTAGCTGCACAAGATTAAACACAATTATGATAATTTTAATTAGGCGTAATAAGTTCGACGGAATGCGAACAAATAAGTATTCAATAGAATTGTATTATAACTTACATTTCTAAGTTAAATTATATTTATACACAATATAACATTTGTATTTTGCGGTAAGGGACTCAACCCCAAATTTGGTAGTTAAGTCTATTTGTCACGTTCTAGGGAGCAGCAAAATTTCGAAAACAGAACAAAATCGACTGCCCTGGCATTGCAAAAGTCCATAGGTGACGGTGACTACTTTCCATCAGGTAGCGCGTCGGCCTTATCGCTAGGTCTAGGTATAAAAAAGAATAAGGACCATTGCTTTATTTTATCATATGTATGGGTTATTGTCTTGTATAATTGACCCGGCTTAGATTCGCCTTCACAATGTACTAAGAAAATAAACTATGCATTTTCAAAGTGGCTTTAGACGAAAAAGTTATATGGCTTAATAGGCTCGTATAACAAATACGAATAGGCACATTAAATTAACGGGCTATTTAACAGTGTTCATTAACATAACTAAGTGCTTATAGAAAGTTTGTGCATATAAACTTTATATTGCCTGCATAATTTCACCTTCACACGCAAGGAAAGCTGCTGACAATCATGTATATAATATGTACAAATACTTTATAATTTTAAGGATTCAGAATGTTCATTAATTTTTCTGAGAGCGTTACTACGAACCAAGTAGGTCGCCGCGATTGGATCATGAGCAAAAAGATAGGTACTGTCACATTCAATAACTTTAAAATAACATTTAGTAACTTCAAATATTTATGAAACTTCTTAATAACAACTGTAACGATTTTTTTGACATGATATTCCACTTTCCTACTTTATACAGAGAGATGTTTTAATAAGAAATCAACAAAATAAAATAATTCCATGCTTGTAACGCCATCTTACGCGTAGAAGGTGAAATATTTATGAAATGTCAATAACTTCACATGCCACAGTTAGCTTGGTTGTAATGTGACATACTGCGTCATGTACTATGTAGTAACATGCAGTAAGATATTACATACTTAAATATAGGTACGCCATTGAAAATATTAAATATAAGTCGGTTAAAGCGTCGAGAAAACTTTAGTTATTATACGCAAAGTAAGTTAAGGCGGCGGGTTTAAATTTGTCACTTAAATAAATTGTATGGGACATGTTCATGATTCAGCGACATAGTCACATTGAGCATTATTTAAAATGCAGATATTTATTTAAATTTTAAAAATCGATTCATAATAAATAAAAAAAACACGTGACACTATACAATCGACTTTTTACTCATTCTTTTAAATATAGTAAGATCGCTAGAATTCTATAAATCACTAACAAATATATTTCGGGAATTTCTGCAGAGTTATCTGATGTGTTACGTACGCATTATTTGCTTGAAAAAAAAGAAGATCTTAGGGGTTATTAATACTTACGTATTTTACTTTACTTTACTTACGTACTTACTTACAGCTCACTTATATATAAACCGACTAAGTTAGTCTTCGTGAATAGATCAACGTATTTGTGATCGACTTCAAATTGACCCGTGTTCTATATGAATTTGGAATCTTACCTGGTATTCGTCATCGACCGCAGAATCGAAGGTCTCGCGAAGTCGAGCTTCGCCGCGTGCGTCAGCTTTCGCCGCCATTTGCTTCTCACGTAGCGATGTCCGTCGGACTGATCGTACCCTGCGAAAAGAGAATTGGTTTTAAAAATACTAATTGACCTGAGAGACTAAGGCACTCTCAATATAAATTTTGATAAAAATATATGTAGTAAAGAATTATCGAAGGTGGTAGAACTCTTTGTGGTTCGATTCCGGAAGCACCACCGCCACTTATTTCTGCCCAATAATAGCAGTATTATATGCTACTGTTCTGTTCTGAAGGGTGTGGTAAGGGAGACATATTTTTCCGAAGCATTCCATCTTAGTTCTCAGGGGTAACAACGCATCTGTGGCTAACCTTGGGTCAGACTTTAATCTTACCTAGAATTGATTACAGATGTCCATGGGTGGCAGTACCCATTTACCATCAGGTGGGCTGCATGTTCGTTTGCTACTTCCAAACTATAAAAAAAAGAGTAGTTATTGTGAAGTACAAAGACCAGTCCGATTGTCTTACAACATATTTGGTTGTGGACTAAGTCTAAAAAATGTTTTGTTTTTGCGAGTTAGGGTGAAAAAAGAAAATTATTGATCAGACGGATGAGGAGACATAGTAGAAAATATAAATCCGTTATGATGATGTTGTTCTACAAAGTTAGAGGACGTTGTAGACAGGAACAAAAAGTTTGTATGTATAATTTTAAAAACTGTATAGGGAAATAGTGTTGGGGAGCAGTTAAAGTGAGATTGACAGTTGAAAATTGAAACGTCTGGAATCGGTAGTCGAGGAGACATGTCTGTTGGTGCAGACGGTGGAAGAAGATTGACTGGAGCGAATGAAGAGGAAGAAGGGAGGGTATACATACCCCTGGAAACTCTATCCCTACATAGCTTTCTCAATACAGAGCGAAGCGGTCCTACTGGAGCTGGCGGTGAAAGAAGATAGTGTGGAACTGTCAATGAATATCGAGAAAAGGAAGAATACAGTCACTTAATAATCGCTAATGAAGCCGGCTAGGGGAAGGACACACACACCCTAAGGTCCTGTCCCTACACTAGTGTCATCAATGCGTACCTGCTGGTGCTGGCGGTGGAGGAGGAGCGGCGCGCGGTGCGCAGGCGCTCGCCGGCCGCCAGCGCGGCGCGCCGCCGCACGTCCTCCTGCTCGGCCGCCAGCCGCGCGATGCGCGCGCGCATCTCGCCCTCCTCGCAGATATCTGCGTGCCAAAAGTACGTTCATCGACACCGAAAGTACACTATATTATTTATGTACATACTGTATCTATAGTACACCTATATTAATTATGACATTGACCAGCGTAGCTTAAGAATTCTTATCGGGATGAAACGACTAGTTTCGGATCCATTCGAAGACCCTTGCAGGAGCTGCCGCCCATCGCATCGAATATACATATTATTTATACAATTTTCATTTTTTTTAAGGTCTGCTATGATAACCCAGATGATATAACCAGGGTGATCAAATTAGAATATACCACAAAAGTACACCTTATAAAATTCCAAAAATAAATGTGTTTTATATCCGTTAATTTTAGACATGTCTATAGATAGGGTTATTAGAGAGAATTTCTGTTCTATTCGAAGTACCTTACAAATGCCTATAAACGACAGTAACCACTTATCATCAGGTGGAATGTACACTTGTTTGCTACTTCAATCTGATAAACATAAACGTAATCTATAAAGACAATATACATTGGATCTTTTCCCATTAGACGCGGTCTTTGATGCCTGTATTCCTGGCGGGTCAGACAGTTTTAATCTAGAAAATCCATTAGATAAACTTGGACATGTTACTGTACAGAAACTCGAATCTTACTTTGTAAAGTATATTAAAAAATATGTATATATTCTTCATGTATTATATTAAAAATGATTAAAAAAGATATCAAAAAAGTAATGAAAAACAACAATAATACCTGCTGGTGTTTCATCATGTTTGTTCCTCACGTTGAGATCAGCTCCATATTGTACTAATAGTTCTAACACTTCTAGCTGTAACAAACAGTACATATATGACAATCAGTAATAATAAAACCATGTATATACATTAAAATAATGGGTTTTCTTAATTACTAGTTTTTGAAACTTATTTGACAATTAAAAAAAATTGAGACAACGTTCTTGTTTACACTATATTTATGCAGAGTGACATAATCCATAATAATGGTGAAGTTCTGCTTCAATAATGCAGTTCCATTTAAAATAACAAAAGCAAATGTCAAACAGTACCAAAGTGAAAATTATTGATTCATAAATGCAAATGCACTGAAATTGTTTGTGTGCATATAAATAACTAGTTGCACTCTGCGATTACACACGCTATTACATAAGAAGAAAAAATAAACATACATCCTCGATAAATTTACTATTCAACACAAAAATATTTTTTAAATTCGACCCAGTAGTTTCTGAGATTAGCCTGTTCAACCAAACAAACTCTACTGCTTTATAATATTTGTATATAAGTATATATTGGTAGAACCGACAGTATATTTCGACCAGCGAGACCACCGCTACACGTATTTCTTACGAGAAGCAGTTTTTTGCGTTTCAGTGGAAACGTTTCGGGAAAAAAAAGAAAAAGAAGAATCTATATGGTATCACAGATGTTAATAATCAGTAATAACCACATACCTTTTTTAAGCCTATAAATAGCCTTTAAGCCTCTAAATATAAAGCCTATACAAAAAAAATTCAAGGCTAGAAATTATTTGAGTAAATAAGTAAAGGTAATTGGTAACTAACGTGTCCCCAGCAAGCAGCGGCGTGTACCGGCTGCCACATGTCGTGGTCCACCACGTCGCTGGACGCGCGGTGCTCCAGCAGGAACTCCACCACCTTCAGGTAGCCGTTCGCGGACGCGATGTGCAACTGAATCACACCGTACAAGCATACTCATTAAAATCTTAAAATTAGGAAAATTAATGAGCTTAGTGAGATACTTGCAACGCTTTTACTAAGACATTGTGATCATAGGGGATGTTCATTGTAGTGACTTCATAAAATCAAGTACATGAAATACTCGGAGCCTATATCTACCCTGTATGTAAAATACTTATACCTAAATTTATATATATATATCGATCTGCCATTATCATATTTCACGTGATTCCATCATACCTATGATGCAATCATGTGAAACACAATAATTTATATAATAGGATAATGAATGACTTTCAATAAATATGATGTACAATTAAGAAATGCCATAATTTGTCTTCGAAAGAAGTCTCTTTCTAATAATATAAAACTATAATATGTCGGACCAGATTATTATTGTCATTGAAATATGATATGAGTCATTATTTTGCCAATTGCATTTATAATTTCAGTAAAAGCAACATACAAATGTTGATTTACATACAAATGTATTAAACAATGTTGATGTGACAATTTTTATTTTCATATGCACTGGGTACAATAGGTAAGTACCCATTCCACCCATACTACACAATCGCCATCTACACACAACTGCAATCCACCCACCCATTAATAATAAAACCACTCACCAACGTAGCGCCCTGACTGTCTCTCGGCTCGTCCAAATCCATTCCATCCTTAACGAGCTCCGCTACATCCAGCAGCATCCTCATCTCAGTCGCCGCTCGCGTCTCGTCTATCAGCCGCTGGGTGACACCTCTCGCGGCCATCTCACTCTCTATGGCGTCTAACGTCCTCTCTTCCTCGCAAATATCATATGGCATGTTTCCGTCTCCGTTTACAGCTAGCAGATTGGCGCCCCTGTAATAGAAATAATACAATCCTGAGTAAAAGAAATGGTAAACTACTCATGAAAACGGCTCTCTAAACCTTAGCTAAAGCTAAACCTCTTTTAAATTGTGATAATAATATCTAAATCTTTTTAATGGAGTTTATTAAGATTACTGAGCAGGATGTTGTGACAAGGATGTTATGACAAGGATCGATACACTGAAGTGTGATGACCAAGATTTTAAGAAAATCTCCAGTGACACTATCCAATCAATTACAGTTCATTTTTAGTTGTGAGGAAGAGCTGGGCTCAATTTAGCCACAGAAAGTGTTAAAGTTACACTACTCAAGTAAAAGTACAACTTTTTCCTTTTGTTAATATGGAAGTAGCAAACGAGCATGCAATACCTGTAATCAACCTCAGATAAAACCAGAGCCATACCTGAGGTCAGCCACATTTGCCTTACTACCCCTGAAGACTAAATTGCACTGCCACGGATAACTATTCCTTTTCTCGCCCGTTAAACCGAGACAGACATAAAAGGAGCCGTCAGACATAAAAGGACAGTCTAACCACAAAACACCACTACCTACACCTGATTTATGTTAAAGTCTCCCTCACCTCTGTATGAGTATCCGGACCAGGTTGAGGTTCCCGCAGGTAGCGGCCGCATGCAAGGGCGTCCATTTCTCGCTGTCCTCCGCGTTGACGTTCGCGCCGTGGTCGAGCAGCAGCCGCATCATCGCCTCGTTGTTGTCGATGCAGCACTGATGCAACGCCGTCAGACCATCCTCGTTAGTCGCGTCTGGAGTAACGCCGCGCGCGAGTAACCTTCGCACTGCAAGACGGAATAAAATAATTTATTAATTTCTATTTAAATTCAAGTTGCCGTTTATATAACGTACAATGACATTTACCAATGGCATTGTAAAATATAATAAAACCTTAATAGATTTTAAAGTGTCTTATAATTGAAGAGAAACAGCCCATTTCTAGGCTTACGCGCATATTTCAATAATACCAAAGCAAAATTGAAATAAAATATAATTGATTATCATATACAATTTTTTCAATTTCGTTTTGCAGGTCTGTTGTGGAAAATATGGGATTTGAGTGGCAATTTTACTCATAAATACAGGATTTCACTAGGTGTTGCATAGTTAAATAAATACTTCAAAATAATATATCTTCGGTAGAAAATAAAAGAAAAAGTTGTTATTACACTAGCCGGTACTAGGAGCTGGGCCAACTTCGATGTCTTTCGATAAATTGGCGATCAACATTTGATCGATGTATTGCGTTATCGTTTAACGGTTCAACTTTTTAAACGTAAACTATGAGTAGGATAATGTTAAATTAAGGATTGAAATCAAATTAGAAACTTGTCTATTTTAATTTAATCAGATACAAAGGTGTCGACAAAAATGACGATCGAGGGGCGTTTGCTGCCTACGCTGCTTTGAGAGCCAAGGTCCTTTATCCAGTTACACCAAACTGCGTTACCATTAAGAAATTTTAATATTATGTATCTGATGTCATCACAATGTGCTCGTGCATGATTTCATAATAATATTATCCGCATAAATTAATGTACATTTAATATTATAATTAAATTATCTAAATACATTTAGATTATCATAGTGATACAAATTTAGATTAAAACTAGCTAACCCGGCAAACTAATTAAATGACGATTGATCAGTTTTTGATTGGAAAGGAAAAATTATTAAATTACTAAAATGGCTATTAAAAATTAAGGGTTGATCGTAGAAGGGTGAAAATTGAGGATTGTATGTATTTTT
>DWLI01004985.1:0-10415 GCA_018249915.1 Cecropterus dorantes dorantes
CTTATGTTCTATATGAAGTTATTTACAGATGTCCATGGGCGGCAGTGACCACTTACCATCAGGTGGACTGCATGCTCATTTGCTAATTTAATATTATAAAAAAAAATTGTTGATCTGACATAAAACCTTAATTCTGAAGTCTAGGTTAAAAAAAATATCATAATGTATTATTAGAAATTTTTAGACGGATAAAAAAATAAACGGCAAGAAAAAGTAATTGTAATGTAAAGAAGTTTTGTAGCGTCAATCTTATAATATATAGTCTGCTGAAAATTGGTAGCCTTTATTCACTGGTTTGATAAATGGTTTTTCCAAACGGGGTCAAGATAAGAGTGATGAAAATTCAATGTTGCAAGTTAAGCGAGTTCTTCTTTGATAATTTGTTTAACATCCTTCGTAAATGGAGAAATCATTAATCAAAGTTCTCGTTTAAAGCAAAGTATTAAACTGAAATATTGTACCAGAAATCTTAATTTTCTAAGATAATGTAACAAAAGTATTTTTACAAAGCTGTTTGCAAGTCCTAAATTTCAAAAGTTGTGTACGTTCTTGTATAATGGAACTTTATTTATACAGTATGAAAGTTTTCGTGGAGCTTTATGCAATACCGGAAGATATACATACGCTAGTTTGGTGTAAAGAAAGAAGAATAGGCCATGATGAAAAAGCATGACGAATAACATCCATCACTCTAGTAAGACTTACTATTATGAATGGAAAAGCGAAGATGTAAAAGATTTTGTTCGTAATAGTAAAACATAAAGTATTTTTGAAGCTACTGTATGATTATTTATATACAACTTAAAAGTTTCTTTCACATCTGAGAGAAGGGAATCATGGAGGAAGTTACAGCGCCGCAAAGTGACTGCACTTATTAATATTAAAGAGCGCCTTAGATGGATAATTAAATTCAGCAGTCATTCTAAGAATTTGGGCACATCGAGTCTCGGTTGGGGCCTATGAAGTGGGGCCGCTTCTTGCAATATAAGGGGCTGTTCAGAACAATGGGGCCCGTTGTGCTTTCCGGAGCGGCCTTAACCGTGCACATTAGCGAATGTTCCGCCACATACGAAGAGGCAATTAAAAAGCCATGAAGAGAACGTCGAGACGAGCAAGAATCGCAATTAGGGATCGCATTCAACGAGTTGCATTGCAAATTAAGCAGTACCAGACATTTTCACAGATTTCACGATTTATTTTGCCATTGGCTGTTTTAAGGTAAAATAAGCAATTTTGCCAACAATATAATTGTTTATTCGAATGCAGACGCGCGATTACCGATTGCAGAGTCACGGCATTTCGTAACCACAATCGGGCGCATTCCATCGCGGACAGTGCAACGCCCCATAGGGATAGACCTGCGCCGGTTACTGATGATGCCCGCGTAGATCGAACCAAAGTAGATAACGAATCTTGAGAAACATTCTTATTTGCAAGTAGCATTTTTTGTTATCATTTTAATCGTACATATTTTGATTTCGACCTGAGAGTACTCGTACATTCAGTTTTGCAACTGATTTAAGATTTGAATGGACAAAAACTCCGTCAACTAAACCGGACAAAAAACATTCAAAGGCAAATCTTTAATATTGCGTGCTCAAGTATGAAGGCTATAATATTTTTTGCCAAATCCGTAGAACTTTGTTTTGTCATAGATCATTTGTGAGATGCTGAGAAATATGGAGGAAATACCGGACAGTATGTCGCGCATCAAAGCTAGTAAGGCAGAAACCACTTCATGACCGGAACGTGTTGCGAAACTATCGACAACACGTGCGAAAAGGAGGCCGCTTGCGTAATCAGTAGCAACGAGCAAGTTATCAAAGATTGTTGCCCTCACTAGCTAATGCAACTAAATATCCAACGCGCGCCGCTCTCTAACGGTACAAGGCGTTGTATGCCCGCATTGTTTTGGTTAATATCTACTGTTAAGAGTGTAAGCGTCTTATACTGTCTGCAGTATCGGTTAAGCTGCTAAATCGGAATAATGTTTCAAAGAAAAGATATTACTGGCTGTCATTAAGTTTTCGAGACTTCTAGAAAAACAACTGCATTTTGTTGCCGAGCGAAATAAATGAAAGAGAAGTCTAGAGTCCTAACTCAATGGAATCCATAATAACAGAAACAGTTTACTTATGTGTTCGTATGACTTATCCGTCATACTTTTAAACCCTATAATTTAATATTTATATTAAAAACAAAATTTCAATCTATGCTTACAGCCCAGCTTTGCTTATAACTCATGCCTATTTAAGCGTCCCCAGACCAACGGCATAGTACACCACGTACTACTACTACTAGAGCATTGCAAACAATGTTCAATGAATGTTAGATACCTTTAAACCGGCACATTTTTATATGAGGCGATCATCTCAGTCTTCGGGAGTAGCAACGCATCTGTATTTGACTTCAGATAGAACTTATGTTCTATATGAAGTTACTTACAGATGTCCATGGGCGGCAGTGACCACTTACCATCAGGTGGACTCCATGCTCGTTTGCTACTTCAATATTATAATAAAAGATACCTACTCATTGATAACAACCGGTCTTAATTTCTCCATGTGTCTATTCACAAAATACTTCCACGATTAACAGGATACATAGAGCAATTAACATTGAAATACAAACTCATCTCGCTGATAAAACAAATATGATTCCAAATTTGTACTGTTTTGAAATGAAATCATATTATATACAAAAAAGATACTCATATAAAGTAAAGGTCCCTCTTCATTGTTAATCAAAAACAAAGCAATGCTTTGTAAAAATGACATAGGATTATGGCACACTCAAACTTTATGATCTAAAAACGGATTAATCCAGGCAGTTAACGTACAATGGGAAACGCCTAAATAAACTGATGTTAGAGATTACCGTTACATTCACAGTACTATATGACAATTGAATGAGATTAGAAATGATATACTGCTAATCTGACATGTGACGAAAAATATCGTTGCAAAAAACGGGAAGGCCAATGTCAATGACCCACACCCCGTGGTTGCAACAATGAGAGTGATCCAAAATAAAAGAGGGTCTCATACATTATGGGTCAAAATAATCGATACAATGGTCAACGAAGCAATATCGATCAAGCTTACACCTAATACAAACGGCACGCTCCCACCAAACGCTAATTTAAATAAGGTAGTAAACACAGAAACCGTTATTGATTTGAATCTTATATTATGACATACACTATAGATTGCTATCGACAAATCGTTTGAATCCTACAGTATGTTTTAACAAGTTGGAACTTGTAACGACATGAATATGTCGATCTTGAATAGTTACATTCTTGATCTGGTCAATCTACTAGACTGGGAATCTAGAGATTATTAATTCTCGTTAAGATTATTTATTACTAAGAACAGTTATTATACACATACGTAAGTGGCATTAAGGATTAACATGAACTGAATGACAAGATTGATTCCCAAAAAATAATAAATTCCAAATATACGCATTTCTTTAAGGTGAAGCTTTTGATCTGATTTTATATATACGTATGTATACCTATATGAGTATGTATACTAAAAATACCTGTTCTGAATTCGAAACTGCACGGTATTGAGATTAAAGTAAAAAAAAATATTTTGAGTTTTTGAATTGTATCTAGAGTTTGATTGTTACCCAGCTAAAGTACCTTAATGGTTTTTGTCTTTTAAAAGTTGCATTTACACTGTGGATAAAAATAAAACTGTACATATAAGCAACGGTGGTTCTCAACCACACTATATATGATATACCATAAGCCAAATCAAATTTGCAGGGAATTAAGTAAGTACGGATCATATTGTACCAAGGGTTCGGTTAACCAGAGGCTGGGGACTACCGATCAATTTCAAGGACCCCTCGCCTTATATTCAAATCCCTCTTTGTCTTTCTCATTTCATACACTGACTGATTCACAATAAAGCGATATCAAGGAAACGTGCGTGTTTCATATCGATTGGTCATAAATTAAAATTTTGCGATCGCCATGTCTTTTAACTCCGATCTTATTTATGAGATGAAAGTAAATCATGCAAAATGGTTATACTAATTTTATAACCCGTTATTATGTTCAAATTTGAACACGATTTACAAACGATTAAGACAATGCGTAAGTATCATCCAAAACAGAATTATCTGATAATAAAAAATAAATATAGATTATTAATAACATATTTATTAGTGGTGATAAATATTTTGTAACTGGGGTTAGGTCTATATAAATTAACGGTATACTTACATCTACGTGTGCAAATTTATGTCTACAGGAGAATACTTAGCTATAAGATAAGGCTTATCAGTTCGATAAAGAAACTGTGTTGATGATGTCATTAAGGACAAAATATAGAAGGTGAGGTAAAAATACAGGGTCTAATTTCAGTCAAACAAAATTACAATATTACTAAACATAAACAATATAAACAGGCAAAATAAACAAAATACAAATAAAACAACTGATACGTACTACTAAGATGCGAACCGTTGAGGAATCACTTAGCGAAACAAAAACACAGGAGCAAAAAAATAATAACAGCACAAATTAAGAAAACGGTTGATAATAGGCTTGAGTGATTTACCGATGAACACGCGAACTTTCAAACACTTTGAGCACAATTCGACGACGATATCAAATTTTCGTAGTGAAATTTGATATGTGTACAAAATTCCGAGTGATACACGAGTAACAACTAACGTAACGCGCGGCGCGACGACCGGGCAACAACTGACGTTTGCCCAAACCGGTGGCCGGCTATCTCCGTCTCTCTCTAATACGCATGTCCGGAACTAGACTCCCTCGTATCCACATTCATGGCTTTTTATAAAAACCTTTTTTGTACATTACAAGTGCATTTAAAAATAACGGATTAAGGAAATTAGAACCATACATTGTTCAGTAAGTAAACAATAGCAACTAGAAGCAATGCGTGAAAAAAATATAAGTTAGATGAAATTAGTACCAAATACAATTATGCAGATCTATTAAACTAAAAGTAACATATGAATATACCTTTAAGAGAATTAATGTAAGGTTAGTAATCGAGGTATCATTTTGCCGGTTAAGTTGCAAAACGTCCGCAGCCAACTCCTTTGTAGTGTCTGCCGTGTCTGGTTGGTACCGATAAGAAGATTTAGCCACTTTGAAACGGCGACAATCTGATTTTGATTTGGCAGTAAAAAAGACGCATTTTACGTTTTTCCCTTCGGGTAAAGTGTTCGATACCTGTCTTGTATGCTATTGATTATGTAATCTTTGTACTTTGGAATTGTCGCTTCGTATCTGTATGAGAAACACTGTAGTTAAAATTATGAATTTATTATGCCATAGGTTAATGTATGCAACCCTATGTAGGTAGGTCCCTTTTCGGAGACAGGTTCATGCCTTAGAAGGGGCTATACCGAAAGATACCAGCACTATCGTTTTTTTTTTGCAATATTTTGTGGTTCTATCCTCTGTTATCTCCTTTTTTATGACACTTCAATTTTTATAGTAATATCTAACTTTAAAATATTAGAACATGATACTACTGAGGATACTAACCTTATTTTCCACATTCAGAAATAAATTCACATATCCAAATATCGTACTTTAATAAAATATTTGACTCTGATCAATAAGTACTTTACTCTAATATATAAAACAAATCTTATAATTCCTTTCCCGTAACTTTTATACCACAAAAATGTTATTTTTGCAATACCTATTGATATAAAAGCCAAATAAATTACAATATCATTAATATCAATTATAATTATGGTGTCTATTAATAAATTCTACGCTAATACATTTTCCCAACAGTGTCAACACTATTCTAACTTTGCAAAGAGATGTTATTTTTTGTTTGCCTTAAATTATGTTCAATTGTACCTTCGACTTTATTAACTAACTGCTAGGTATACTTTCAAGCAAGTATAGCTCATTAACTTTCACTTAACACATATGGGGCTGCAATGAAAGCGAACATTGTCACTTACAATGCACAATAGGCATCTCTCTGGGAGCGACATTTTGACCCACACTTTTGAATCATGAAATAGATAGAAGTTGTAACACAATACATGCATAAAACATAATTGTTACGTTCTTTCTGTTACTACGTCTTTATATGCCCAAGTTATTAACTATAATGATACAACTCTTTTTAAACATATCCAATTAATAGAATTCTTGACAATGTTTTCTTTCCAGTTACATATATATTTTCGTATGTATATCTTTCTATATCTATATTTATATATAAAAATGATGGTGTGTGTCTGTGTGTTACTCAATTACGCAATAACCACTCGGATTTACATGAAGTTTTGCATGGATGTAACTTATTTAACTGGTCAGTCTACAGGCTACTTTTGATTTCGATATTGTTCGCTATTTAAAGATAGCGACTATTTTAGTGACGTCACTACACCCTATGGTTTAAGACTTTCATATTTGCATGAAAAAAGAGAACGCTAGAATTTGCAAACTTTTAGTGGCATATACATGGTTAATATTTAATTTTCTATCCAGAATGTCCTTATCACTTTTCATACTCACTCTTCTTACATACTATCACTTCATACTTTTGGTTTCAATTAAGTATGTTTTGTTCATATTAAACAAATACTTGATATTATCTTTAGAGCTTTAAATATAATAACCGGGCATGTGCGAGTCGGACTCGCGCATGAAGGGTTCCGTACCATTATTATCTATAAAAACGGTAAAATAGATTTGTTGTATGGCAGCCGCCCTTAAATATTTACCTTATTCTGTTTTAGTTATTTCTTGTTATAGCTGCAACTGAAATACATTATCTGTGAAAATAAACCCTCTAGTTATCACGGTTCATGAGATACAGTCTGGTGGCAGATAGGCGGACAGCGAAGTCTTAGTAATACTTTTTTTTCTTTCTTTCTGTTTCTGTTTTTACCCTTTGGGTACGGAACTCTAAAAACCCAACATCTAACATTTTGAAGGTGGTAGAAACCTCTGTGGTTCGTCTCCCGAAGCACCACTGCCACACTTATTTCTGCATAATAACAGCAGTCATAAGCTCTCTTTTAGTCTGTAGGGTGTGTTAAGGGATACATATGTATATATTCGAGGTTCCAAGAGTTAGTTCTCAAGAGTAGGAACGCGTTTGTGGCTAACCTCAGGGAAGACTGATCTTATCTGGGGTTGATTATAGAGGTCAATGACAGGGGCGACAGTGGCCAGTTACAATCAGGTGGACTGCGTGCTCGTTTGCTGCTTCAATATAATAAAAAAACACTAAATAAATATGAAGTTCTACATGAGGCCTTGAGGACTTGAGGACTTGATACTTCTGTTTAAAGCACAAATACCGTGAACCGAGCGTCTCTGAAGTCAAATCACGAAATCTTTTAAAAAGCTAACTCCTTATGATGCCATAAACTTCGCGCACATCATCTACTATAAGATGATTTTATTTTATTTGTAGATACGATTAGAATCACGATAAATTTTCACTTATTTTTTTGTATATCTCTGTAGAGGTGTTTATCCCAACAACGGTTTGATTGAAAGTTGTAGCATCGCAATTTGCTATGGTACTAAGACTCAATCTACTCGGCGAATCTATGGAATTTATTATTTTAATTATCTACTTAATAACGTGTACGTCAATCGAGGATCGAGAGAGAGGTTGGAGAAGGGAACGTAAGCCCTCTCCAAATCTAATAGACAGCCACCTCCATACCATAAGACTATTTTCTGCGTCAATTTATTAGTGCCAATCCAAAATACTGGATCCGTCAATGGTTAAGAAGACAATAAATCATTATTAGTCACAAAATTTTGGGATATATAGAATTTTATTGCGTACTAAATGCTTCATTACTTGCCATATTATTACACAGAACGTACGGCAGAAACTTTGATATATTTACAGAACACGACGTTGTTTGTTTGTTGTCAGAGTTAAGCAAACTTTGACTGATGAGTTTCGGTTGTACGCCAGATTTTATATGGAAATGTACTTATGGAGTTCCTTGTTACTCTTCTACGTATCCAAAGCTTTTGAGTTTTAGACGGTGTAAAATTGATTCAAAAAGATTTGTTTCAGTTTTCGTTCATTTTAATCTTTATTTTTGTTAAACGTCCGTGCGGTCCACCTGATAGTAAGTGGGTAGATTAACTAGTTGTACCTTGCGGTTTCACTCGCATAAAAAACAAACATAACTGATAGCATGTTATATAGCTTATCGCCTTCCTCGATAAGTTTACTATTCAACACAAAAATATTTTTCAATTCGAACCAATAGTTCGTGAGATTAGCCCGTTCAACCAAACAAACTGATAGCATGTTATATAGCCTATGCCTTCCTCGATAAATTTACTATTCAACACAAAAAGATTTTTCAATTCGAACCAATAGTTCGTGAGATTAGCCCGTTCAACCAAACAAACTGCTTTATAATATAAGTATAGATTTCATATAGAACTGATTTTCTGTCTGAAGTCAATAGCAGATACGTTGCTACTCCCGAGAGACTATGATGGTTGTCTCATATATGTATCAGTGAATTGGCAACCACACCCATCCACAAAAACGTACTGTTTGCTAGAAAAATGTGTGATGGTGCTACCTCCTCGAAATACACTGGTTCTACCACCTTACGGCTCAAAAGCATTTTTACATACGAAGTGGCAAGAATACGTCTGAAAAACACTAGTTCATGATAACAAATAAGTTCAATGTTACATTAAAAGTACATTTTTTTACAAACATTACTTAACAAACATTAAATATGCATGTCATATATTTCTGGCTTTTAATTTCAAAAATTTTTAGCAATATTAACAAAACCGCTAAAATAACTAACGACACATACTCGTATATGTCTATTAGGTATTATGTATATCATGCAAATAAAGTGTCTTATCTTCGTAAACATGATTTCTTACAATACAGTTTTTTCTCACTCCATAGTTCTTTTTATCTAACATTGTGTGTAAGTTGGAACAATAGAATGGATTGTTTAGTAAATAACATAACTTTAACAACTTTAACATATTCTTCGAACAGGTGTTTCCATATTAATACAGTCGTGATTGGAATTCGAAGTAGTCCTTTGCTTCGGGATATTTTAATTTTGTCACTCTTTTTATTTTAGGATTGTTAGAAGGCCGAATGTTAAAAATAGCTTACCTAGGTGTATTGTTATTATTATAGTTATATTTTTAAATATTTATATTATTATATTTATATTATTTTTATTAATTGCACTATAATAATACACTTTATTTTACCTAAAAAGACAAAACAACAATAGAAAAACAATTTTAAAACAATATAAAAGGCGGTGTTATCGCTGATTAACGATTTATTTTATTTTTATTTTAACTATTACTACTAATAAATATCTCTTTCATTTCTATAGTAAGTCGTTCTTTTTAAATTATGAAATCAAATACATTTCTTCATTTGCTCTCAAGATTGTTCTTACTACAGATATGTAAAATAAGATTACTAGTAATAATAGTTAATTTCAGATATTAATAGCTTTGTGTCACAAACTTAATGAGACCGCTGAATGCTCTTATTTTAATTAAGATCCAGATTTAATTTTAAAGGATTAAAGCGTTGCTTGCGTCAACGGTTTGAACTTTCTAGTTTTCCTTTGAGAATCCAGAATGAAAGCTGACTGTTTCTTTTTTCATTTCCGTCGTAGTAATGGATTTTATAATGATTCTTCAATTGTCTGATAGCAATAAATATTTTACTTCATTCATTTATTTTGGACTAACTGAAGTACCCGTGCTTAAGAACGTGTCAAAAAAAAATAAGTTGTGCTTGTTATCTGGAAGAAATCGCTAATTAGCGATAAGACCGTCTTTTGTATTGTTTTAAAATTATTTTTTCATTGTTGTTTTGTCTTTTTTAGGTCAAATAAAGTGTATTATTATAGTGCAATTAATAAAAATAATAATATAAATGTTTCAAAAGCTAATAATAACTTACACCTAGGTAAGCTCTTTTTTAACATTCCTTCTAACAATCCTAAAATAATAAAAATAATGACAAATTTAAAATATCCCGAAGCAAAGGACTACTTCGAATTCCAATCACGACCATATTGATATGGAAACACCTGTTCGAAGCATATGTTAATGTTGTTAAAGTTATGTTATTTACATACACAATCCATTCTATTGTTCCAACTTACACAAAAAGTTAGATAAAAAGAACTATGGAGTGAGAAAAAACCGTATTGTAAGAAATGATGTTAACGAAGATAAGACACTTTATTTGCAGGATATACATAATACCTAATAGACATATACGAGTATGTGTCGTTAGTTATTTTAGCGGTTTTGTTACTATTGCTTAATAGTTTCGAAATTAAATGCCAGAAATATATGACATGCATATTTTTATTAGGTAATGTCTGTAAAAAAATGTACTTTTAATGTA
>DWLI01004986.1:0-10414 GCA_018249915.1 Cecropterus dorantes dorantes
AGTAACTTCATAAAGAACATAAGTTCTATCTGAAGTCAAACACAGATGCGTTGCTACTCCCGAGGACTGAGATGATCTCATATATAAGTGAGCCGGCAACCACGCTCTTCTAACTAAATGTATAAACTGCTTCACGCTAGAAATAGGTGTGGCGGTGGTACCTCTCCCGTCGAACTACACTGGTTCTACCACCTCGATACATTGGGATATCACTGCTCATAGGCAGATATTCACAAGTATCACAACATATCACACCAAAGAATACTCGTTGCTTGTATTGCTTCAAAATGCAAAATCTTCCTCTTTTCCAGATTTCTCATAAAATCTGTTGTAAGATGAACACCACGAATCTTGGGCGTAGGTAAGAGGCTCGTTCCAGTCCTGCGAAGCCTGTAAATGGGCAATTTAAATACGGGGCATGCGTAAGGATGCCTGTTGTGAAACTTCGCCACTTAACTTTATCCGTTTTTATTTAAGACATCCCTTCAGTCCCTGGAGATAGGCAAATTAAATGTAAATTGTTGTGTAATGATTCCTACTTATCAACATTATTTTGATTTACTCGGTAATTTGTCTAAAAATATATATCGGTATATAATTTTAGACTAATATTATCGCGGAAATTATACATTTTAATATGTAACGGGTACTCGCGATGTGTATGGAAATTACAAATAGTGCAAAGTTAATGCGTAAGGATACAGTTAGTTTTGTGTGTCGTGATATGTTTCCATGATCCGAAACTGGATCGAAATATCAGCAAAAAGAAATTAAAAAAACCGCATATCGTGAGTACCCGAAATATATTAAAATGTATATGTCGGTGTATTTTTGTGTATTTTTTCACATTATCAAATTATTTGTTTCCGCTATTAAAATATTTAACTTAAACAATTTTTTAAAGACGTAAAAAGTGTTCTCTTTTTGTACGATACATGTGTTTCCTTATCCATTGTGACCTTATTTTCAACTTCTTTTGTAAGAATATGGGGAAGACAAACAACGACTTACTTCAAAATAATGTGTTTAATCAACGTTATATTGAAATTACTTTTTCACAGTATACTACGTATACGGTAAAAGTAATTTTATTTTCCTGACGACGTTTCTTTTGTATTATAATACTTTAAAAGTATGTTCCCTAATTTGCCACCTTCATGGAAGTTTCATCCCTCTCAGTGATCACGTTCGTACACAGCTCACTGCACGTGACATTAAAGTCAAATGAGCTACATATTCTTGAATGTTGCTTTACTTTGTTTGAGATGCAATTAGTAAACGCGCGTGCCTTTCGCTTTGTGTAGTTCCTGGTATTTGTGAAAGGATACGTAGTGGGAGAAATACTAGTGGTGTTACATCCTAAATAAGCCAAATGTAGCATGCATCGTAGAAGTAGATAGATATCTTTATTGAAAAATAGATATATGTACCAACGAATACTGACAACTAGATGATCTAATATAAGAAGCTCCTTAAAGAACACAATACAACTTGCCCATAACAGTAAGATACCCTATTTTAATTAGGAGTAATCATATGAAGAATCACACTGCACTAATCTACTGTACAAGAAGTTGTGGAGCTCATATGTCAAAAATAATAGGACGCAGTATAAAACAAACTGCATCTATTTACAGATTAAAAAATACTTTATTGGCCATAGTCATAGTAAAGAATAGTTTACATTTCATGAACAATATATAGACAATAGAGACACTATTTATCTTTTTTCATGGCATTGTTCTCGTAATATTGCGTATATTCTTAACTTTTATCTTCTTAACTTTTTCTGTGATTGCCACGCAAAAATCTTATACCGCTCATGCCAGCAATCTAATAAATTCTCCAAAACCATCCAACCAGAGGTATTTTAATTATGAATATTATATTTAATTACATAATATTTAAAATAATAAATATATTATATATATATTTCATATAAGATAATAACATACGATTTGTCATTAACCCATTATTGTCTCACAAAAAAAATAACAAAGAAAAAAGACAAACCCGCTGAGTTTCTTGCCGGATATTCTCAGTTGAGGTCATCTTCGGATCCGGTGGTAGTATAAGAAAAATATTGTAAATGACAATTTGTAAGTGCCCCCGTACTTATACAAAATAAAAACATTTCATTTCATTTCACTGTTGGGTCTCTTTTCAAAGGGAGAAGGGTTTAGGTCCTAATTCATTTAACTGGCCAAGTGATTGTTAGAATTCACATGCCATTTTTCTTTCAGGTGTCAATATGCTTACAATTTTTTTTCTTCATAATAAAGCAATAATAATTAATACGTATACAAACAATGTGCCTATTAGTAACGCACATTATTTTTGAAATCTCAGAGATGCCCGGGATTTGTACCTCACATCCTCGATCAAGAGTTTCAGTTTTAACCAGTAGGCATTCACTACTCTAACATACAATACAAAATCCTATTCTTATATTTTGCTAAATACATCTCTCCTCACGCCCCTCTCTATATTTTTCCCACCACGTCTACACATTATGTAATTTAATTCCTAATTGAATCATCGTTATCCGTAATTAGAAGACTCCTTTACAATGTCGAGAACTTGATGTGTATGATATAATAACTACTCGTAATAGACTGATATTCTTTGCAAATACTATTACAATTATAGACAAAGTCCCCTTTATTTATTGCGGTCATATTTTGGTGAACAATTACTTATTTTACGTATGATAATATCGTTTTATAGGACGTGAGTATTCTGTCAGAATGAAAAGTATTTACGCTTTTGCCTACCACGCTTCTAATTTGTAGATTTATAGAATTTTGTTTTTATTTTTCTAATATTTTTAAGCTATTCTATGGTTATTTTTTATCAATGTCCAGGTAAGTCCTGTATTTAGATCAAAATGCGTACAGTGGATTCTTTTTTATCAAAATATGTTTCCATAAAGTTAAAGAAGAAGAAAGTAAGTACTTATAAAATACCGTTCATGGTGTACAAAAATTAAAAAAAACAAGTAACTGACTGCCCAAGTGTCGAGTTACCCAAAAATAAAAACCGTTGTACAAACTGTTCAAAACACATCACCATTCAGGAATCGTACCATCAATTAGTACTATAACTTAATGGCGACAAAAAATTACCATAATCAGCTGAGTGTTTGCACGCGAATATAATCAGAAGCGCACTGGCTACAAAAACTAAATTGGCTCGGCACGACTCTCAGCTGTTGCCCGCAGAGAACGTGGACAGCATGGAAAGATGGCATTCAAAGACAATATAAGGAAAGATGTTCAGTTTTCTATAAAACTATGAAACATATATTCCACAGATTAAACATCCGTATATCATCGCTACATCGCATATATATTTTAATTTTCAGAACTTAATCTGATTATGCGTTCGAAATCGCATCAAACCAAAGGTACTGATTTAATATAAAAATATTAATTGAATTTACTGTATGTTTTAATTACAAATAGTAACAGATTTTATTACCGCTATCAAACTTTTGTACAATATAAAAGTATGTTACATATTTAAAAACCTAAAAACACGGAGATTATTTAGTATATTAATAGTACCATTAAATATGTACATCACCCAAATAAAAAGTAAATAGTTTTAGGTAGTCCCTCTTTAGGATCAATTATGTAATTTATTAAAAGGATTAATAGCGTCAATTAAGCTTAGCTTTTAAAATACGCATTCTTCGATTTTTTTTATCAATTTCGATTTGAAAATAAATTAAAACGTAGACATTCAATGATATATGATCAGACCTCAAAGAATTCTTCTGAACTCTCCAGTACCTATAAATACAAAGTACGCCACTATTTACATTTACCAGCAGGGCAGCGATACTCAAAGTGTAAACATTAATAACTGCCCGCACGTACGTTCGTTTCGGCGTGACTTGTATTAAATAATATTCTTCATACTTTCCACTTCTTGGTCTTTCTCTTCCTATTAAAAAATAATACGTAAATAAATAGTATGTAATCTGATTGTTTATTAATCACGTTCTATAGAAAATTAGAAATCAATTACTGAAAGTGCTATTTATTTTTAATAATTATTTTATATGAAAGTTATTTGTTTATATTTTTTTAAAAATGATAATACAATAATTAAATACAAAAAAACTGTACTAAGATGATAAAATGTTCACCCTCGTAGATTGGATTATGTTTCACTAAACTGATCACTTGTACAGTCAAAATTTCGTCATCAATAATATTTTGTTAATAGCATAGCAAGTCAATGCCTTGAAAACTATTTAATACATCAGTCCACCGCGCTAACCAACGGTTTATTTTTTCCGAAATTCTATGAAAATTAACGTATATTTGGAGCATCATAAGACCAATAAGTATACGCCCCACAACTAGGTAGGTTAGGGTATGTCTACGATGGAGAATTAATGGAAGCAAGCGTTTGCGTTTTGTGTAATTTTTTTAACAAGAATAAAATACAAAAAATAAGACCGACATAGTCCCGAAAACTTCTGAAAAAATCGGAGCCCTGGAAATCGGATTTCTTTCACTGGATATATTCTATATACAAACTATAGCCTATAACATGTACAAAACCAATATACATATATTTATATGCTTTTTACTTTTTGTGGCATAAAAGACGGTCTTATTTCACGCTTTTTAGTGATTCTATGCTTATATTTGTATTCCTACATTATAACTAATTTTGCTTCAAAATTAAAAATATATACGAAAGCAATCCGCAATATGTAAAATTTAACCTAAACCTAAGCTTTAGCCATAACTGACAACATTTATATTCATTCTATTAAGGTAAATAAGGGTTAGATTTGAATTTAGATGAACCGCCACAACTCCTCGGGCAAACTATACTGGTCTACAACCTGGATTCAGTGAATCTTCTCTGTGAACAAACCCTAATACACACAGAGACAAGTTTTAGCCAGAAGCGTTATCAGTAAGGACGTGACGTCAAACGTTGGGAACATACGATTTCAGACACGTACCGCGTTATAACTTTGGAGGTCAATTAATGAGTTATAGTTTCTTAGATGGATCTAGATAAGTTCTAATGTGTTATTGAAGTTACTTCTTTATCCGCATCGCAGCTTTGTAGAGTATATTCCGACTGTGCCTTCAATTTCACCTGCGGTAATATTTACCAATTTTTTTATACCTTAAAAGGTGATGGAAATGTTAGTAGTTGTGAACACCACACTTATTTCTGACTAATAACAGTATTATGCGTGTTATGATCTGAAAGGTATTTTTAAGGGACACATACTTATCCGAGTCTTTCAGGCTTAGTCCTTAAGGGTAGCAATCTGTAGCTAACCTCAGGTACGAACGTAAGGCTGATATAGCCTTGAGTTGATTATACATGTCGGTAGCAATGGCCACTTACCATCAGATGGACTGAGTTCACTAGCTACTTTCATATTATAAAGAACTTTCCACATTTTTTCTAAAGCTAAACGGTAAATATTTTACTAGATGCAACTCCTTTTGCTTTTTAAAAAACAAATAGCCGCGGCACAGCCACACCAGACATGTTCCATTTTTCCGGAATAAAAAGAAATGTATGTACTAGTCCAGACAATAGTCTATCTCTGTACCAAATTTCATCTAGATCTGTTTGACCGTTCTGACTTGATTAAGTACCAAACATTTATCCAGTCTCACAAACTCTCCTTTAAAATATCAATAACATATCTCCACAAAGTACGACCTGTTACAGATGCCTGAGAGACATAAAAAGTGTTGCAGTCAACCCAATACGTTAAATTAATAGGATAGGAGTACAATATTAACATATAGCATACATACGTAAATTACAGGTTCAATGACTTTTGATGGAAGTATCTTTGAAAACTTTTTCTCTTTTCTTTTTTAAACCTTTTACATTAATTAATATTTAACAATGGTTGAAACATTTATGTATCAAACTTCACCATCACTGCTACGCTATGGGGATCGTCATATATCGCATTTTTCCCAAAAATGTATAAAGGATTATTTACTATACTGATTCATGACTCTGAACCACTCTTCCGCTTATAGATCATTCCACCTGTTTCATACATACTCGTCGATGTATTCAGAGTGTAAGTGTATACGTCTTTACGTGTCCATTGCATCCAAGACCCAGGAAAAAATTCTAGTGTAGAAAATACTTTTTTCCACTTACTAAACGATCACCAATTGACGGACACATCTTAACTCTAAAAACATTAAATTATACTATTCAACTTGGACAAACATTAACATATATTTTAAGAAATTTCATACTCATTTTATTTATATACCCTCACTGAGGTAAGTTGGCGACGTGACCACAGAGCTGGCAGCATCTGGCTCTAAGCACGTACCGCGACGTGATTTAAACATCCATCAGTAAAAATATAAGCATTTTTCGATATCTAATATGTATTAGTGGTTGTAATAATATTAAAATAAACTGTACTTAAAATAAACTTTTATATTTTGGTTACATTCTGCTTGATTAATTCGTTTTGAAAAATAAGATCTGTTAACTTTAAATTTAAGATTAAATTGTATTACTTGATTACTCCACATCTTTATAAGTCTAAAGCTATTTATATAAAAGCGAAAGATAAGTCAAAAGTGAGTATACTTCATACTAATCATCAGAGCTAACTGATAATAGGACCAAAAACTACTAAAGCTAGAACTATAAAATTTAGACAATGGGTTCCTTTTATGATGTAGATTTCCTAAGAATGGCAAAGGGGTTAAAATGGGTATTATTTTTTATTATAGTCTGCGTGTACGAAGTCTACTAGTCTAGCCACATAGTATTAAATTATTCTACAACTACAATACGTATGCAAAAATCATGATGTATCGTGTATGTGTGTGTGTTTATATACACACGAGGATACACTGTAACTTCTCACCTTTACATACACATATACGTGTCTGTGTATACGTGTAAAGTGCATCTCATAAAATTAAAATAGTGTATTGAGGTATATGATTTTAGGCAAATATTATCTCGGAATTGATATATTTTAAAATGTTATGAAGTGTATTGAAGATTTAAAGAGTAAAATAATAAAATGTAATGCTTCTGAAGGATACATGTACATTTTTGTTAAGTATTTAAGTAAACTCTGACACAGTAACAAAGCAGTCCGGGGTCGACTAGGCGTCCGTCTCACACTGACGGGCTGCTTTAAACTTATTAGCCGAGTTGCAAACTGCTGGTACTCGACAGGTACCTAGGTGTTGAGTTAGTGGTTTAATTTAATTACTCCGTTTAGTTGAACTGTGCGTAACTGGGTGTTTTGAAATAGTTTCACACGTAGTAGTCGGAGATCATATTAACAGGTCACGCGCTAGAGATCAATGCTCTATGTACAAGAATCGAATTGCTGATATAAAGTAGACACGTGTATATACATATATTTATATAGTGTGATAATAACGCCGTAGTAGCCGAAAACGTTGTCTAATAAAAATTCCTACAATTATTATTTATGTGATTATTATACTTCCCCCTCAAGCACAAGAAAGAAAATAACCGGCCAAGTGCGAGTCTGATTCGCACACGAAGGGTTCCGTGCCACTATCTGTAAAAAACGGCAAAAATATGTTTGTTGTATGGAAGCCCCACTTAAATATTTATTTTATTCTATTTTTAGTATTTGTATTTATAGCGGCAACTGAAATACATCATCTAAAAATTTCAAGTGTCTAGCTATCGCGGTTCGTGAGATACAGCCTAGTAACAAACACACGGATAGACAGACGGACAGCGGAGTCTTAGGGTTCTGTTTTTACCCTTTAGGTAGGAAACGTAAATAAGAGTTCCATAAAATCCGATTACATTGAGTTGATTACATGGTTGAGTTTAAGACAGATTTTAAAAAAATCCTTGAATCATTCAAAATCAAAATAAGGATAGCAATGGCCATACCACCATAATACTTCCATTCCCATTTTACTGAAGAAACGTCACTCAAAGTACTGAAGATTTGGTTTAATTCCCCTAAAGCACTAACTCGAGCCCAGAACTTGGCGACCAGCATTAAACTGCATTAGTTGAGTTTCAAACTGGCAGATGACTGGAAGTGTTAAGTTTGCCACAAACTAAACTTGGAGACGTAAAGAAAAACTCACACGTTTGCTATAAAATACACGAACACAAACTTAATATAGAATACTAACTAAAGTAAATCTGTCAGTTTTCTACATCTTTCTTTATATAGGGGAAATTTTGTTAGAATGCTTCATACTGTTTATAATTTATGTTTCATACTGTTCACAGAAAACTGCAAGTTGAATTACGTAAAATTAGGTACACAGATAGTTTATGACCTGAATATACATATAGGATATTCATTGCCGTGCTAAACGTGAAGCAGGCAAAGCAGTAAGAATAAGTATTTCATAATATTAGTAGGTAAGAGAACCCTTCGGAATTAACACCACCGACACTCCAGGTATCAAAGTACAAAAGTAGCAATAGTGTTTATACGTTAAGCGTTGCTTTGTTCTAGTTAAAAGGGTATAATAAGGCAGATATTTCTTTATAAGAAAAACGCTTTCTATGCGCTTTCTACACTCATAGCCCTATACAAGGATTTTCTCCTGTCTACTATGTCTCGTGGGTACTATGGACACACAAAGACGAATACATCATTGAGATGTCTGGTCTGGCCGGGAATCGAACCCGGAACCCACTGCGTGTCAGAACGATATGGTGACCGCCTCGCCACGTGAGTCATCAAATATCGTCGTGGGTCAGATTTATTTTTCAGAGGAATTCCACCATAATTCTTACAGGCCGCATTGATGATAAACCTCAGATAACACTCTAATTTCTTATCTAGGATTGATTCAGATATGTCCACAGTCGGCAGTGGTCACTAGCCATCATGTAAAATTACTTGTTTGTTACTTCTATATTATAAACAAACAATAAATGTGAAATAAAATGTACATACAATTTAAATAAGGGCGTACTTCAATTCTTAGTAACAAGAAGATTTTCACACAGAAACAAAAGTTAAAAGTTGTGTCACTCGGAAAAGTAAGTCTCCGGGAACCGCTGGGAGTACAGTAAACTGTATGTTAACAACACAGATTTAACTGTGTCTGCACTAACTACTGTAATACTTTTATTCTGAGTATATGTTTGTTAAGTTTTTGAAGTGAAACTTCTTTACTTCTTTAAAATCATTTTGTTTTGTTACTCGCTGAAACGAAAATGCGTTACGAAAGCCGTTAACAGCACTTTAACTAAATGACGCTGACTCCTTTCTGAATCACGTTTTTACTTCATAGCTTACTCGTATATTAGAGCTCAAGTTTGATACATGCAAAATAATAATTATTAAGATTCACTTCTGCCGTGTGTGAAGAGCATACACAAATATATACTTTTATGTTTATCACAATAAATAAAAAACAAAAAAAATAATATTTGATAGGCCTATAAATGAAAATATGTTTTAATGTACTTAATTAAAAAATACAATTAATAACAATATATTTGATGTTTATTTTTTTTTATGTATATAAGTAGCCTCTTTACAAGTAAGTGCAATGCATACTGTATTACATTTGATTCTAAACAGACATTGCTGCCCACAGACATCTGTAATCAAGTCCGGATAACATTATTAAGTCTTACCCGACTTTAGCCATAGATTCGTTGCTACCCCAAAGACTAAGTTTTAAGATCTTAGATAAGTACTCCTATATCCCAATATCATATCATTCAAACCAGAAAACACCAAACGCTCAACACATCTGTTATTAAGCAGAAAAGGTGAAATCACGACTAAAACCTAAATTTCGGCTAATTATTTTAATTACTTGAAACGACTCCTAGTGGTAGTCCTCTTAGGTAGTCTATCATTTAAAAAATGATACGATTTCACGCTAGAAAAGCACATTAAATACCACGCGCTTTGAGAAACTCCCCAAAATGCAAACACAATATTATAAGCCACAAAATTTTGCATAAAAATATTCTCTAACTTTAAAGAGCGTACTTATGTTACGATATCTTGCAAGATATTTTATACAAATTCTATAAAGAGGAAGACACAAATAGTCTTAGATATTTGTTGTGAATTCCAGCAACACACGCGAGCTTATTAAGTTACTGTGACAACTGCGGAAGCTCCGGGGAGTCGCCGCAGTCGAGAGTTAAGGATTTGCTCTGAGTTAAGCGAAAGCTTAACTTGTATGTTCTGAGAACGTAGCTTTATCTATATTCCTTCCTAAAATCAACTTGTGTCTGAGGATAATACTTTAAACATCAAAAAAGTTGTGGAAAATAATTAAAGTTTTAGTTTTATCTATGGTGAATAGTTATCTATTTTTACATAGATAAATAATTTAATCTGCTAATTTAAACGTATTTATATAATAAATTAGGTAACTAATAACTACCATTTACT
>DWLI01004987.1:0-10414 GCA_018249915.1 Cecropterus dorantes dorantes
CCACGTGTTGCTGGCCGGCTCGTACACCTCCACCAGGTCCAGGAACGATGTGCCGTCGTAGCCGCCTGGAAGAAAAAAAATCGTTACTGTCGAAGTAATTTCGGTATGACCTAAATTACAATGCCATAATAAAGTACTCGATGTTAATTTGTGAAATTGACTTTTAGCAGACAACAATAATAATGTTGTATCAACAACAAAGACATAAGTTTATATGTAATATGGTTTTGATAAAATATTGTTTCAATATGTAGATTTTATACGTTACTTTCTACACTCCAGTTTTTAAATCGCAGTGTGAGTACACTGGAATTTTCCTGTTTATTGATGTTACGGAAACACAAAGACAACACAAAGGAAACATCTAGATCCAAAACAGAAACATATTCATCATTCCGATACTTGTCTGTCCAAGGATCGAACTCGGAAGCCCCTACGAGTCGTTGTCGAGCACTGTGAGTAAGAGTGCATAGTGAGCGTCACGTATGGGCACCTCCCAAGTATCCCGTTTGGTGTCGTAGCGCTCCACGGACTATATTTATGACAGGATTCTGATTAAAAAATATATTAATACTCACCCATCGCATACAGCTTGTTGTCGAGCACGGTGAGCGAGAGTGCAGAGCGCGCGACACGTACGGGCGCCACCACCTCCCACGTGTCGCGCTCCGTGTCGTAGCGCTCCACGGACGCCAGCTGCTGCGCGCCGTCGTACCCGCCCACTACGTAGATGTACTGGTTCAACGCCGCTACACCTGGGTTTATCATCATCATTATATAATATGAATAGGCTAAGATAAAACACATAAGTTAACAGCTAACGACTGTCTTTTTATTTTTTTGTCAAACAACATGCTTTGCATTTTTAACATTTGCTTTTGTTGAGAAGACTATTTAAAGATTTGGACAATTTATGATCCATCCAATTTTTGACCGTGCCTGCCATGGCTTAATTTAGTCAATTGGTTGTAATGGATACACAATGGCTATGTGCTTTGTCTAAAACATTTTTTTGGAAAATATTGACGAGATTTATAAATACAAATCTCCTCAAATTGTATACAATAATTATTATATAATTTCGGTCATTAGATTATGCGAGATTGTACGAAGTATTTTTTTAAAAATAGACTATCATTATCAATACAAAAATCTTCAAATTGTCTATAATGATTATTTTCAAATTTCAATAATAAATGAAAAAAAATGAAAAGCAGTGGGTACCAACCGGCTCCGCTCCGCGCCACGTGCATGGGCGCCACCTCCGTCCAGCGGTTGTTCTCGGGGTGGTAGCACTCCACGGTGTTGATGCGGCGCGCGCCGTCGAAGCCGCCGACGGCGTACAGCAGGCGGTTGACGACGGCCACGCCCACGCCGAGCCGCGCGCTGCCCATCG
The DNA here is from genome assembly GCA_018249915.1 of Cecropterus dorantes dorantes. Classification (NCBI taxonomy): domain Eukaryota; kingdom Metazoa; phylum Arthropoda; class Insecta; order Lepidoptera; family Hesperiidae; genus Cecropterus; species Cecropterus dorantes. Next base: position 1,397 of record DWLI01004987.1, read on the forward strand.
CCGCCGCGTACGTCCACGAGTCCTTCTCGGGGTCGTAGCTGAAAATACCCATAGCAGATCGTAGAATAGAAGGTAAATGATTTTGGCAGTGGAAATAATATCAGTTTCCACCAAAAATGGAAATGGGTCTAACTATTACAAAATCATATCTATGACGGGACGGGTATAAGTCTAATTTTTGTTAATAGCTCAACTCAGATTTATACCCGTCTTCATCAAAGGCACAGATATATGATCATTAAATTTCAGGAAAAAGCAATGATCCAGGATTTGTTTTTGATGCATCGTCACGACTTTAATTTAATTTCTTAATAATATCAAAAAAAAATGAAAATCAAATATATTTCATATGACACTTACCATTCTACAGACTTATGATATTCAGATCCTGCCGAGCCTCCAACTGCATACAGTAAACCATCCATAACTGCTACACCTACCTAGAAATGGTTAAAATACCTAATAAATCATAGACAATGCATTTCCTTAAGTAAGTGTAAACAACTATTAAAGCACTTGATGAAAAGATACATTTAGCATGAATCAAAACGGAGAAAAATAATCATTGAATTAATTAAACGAGTAATATTTCGCGGTCCCTTAATAAATTTGGATTGAAAATGACAATAATAACAATTCTTTCTGGACATATTTAAGAGAATTTTTTTTTTTATTAATTTCATTAAAATTGATAGAATAAATCCAGTTTCATCTTAAGAAAAAAATTGAAGTAATGCTACAAACTCAATTGAATAGACAGAATCAGGTTATAGTAAAATTGTAACGGGGCGAAATAGGAGTGTTTTTTTTTTGTATATAATTATATAACTTTTAGATGTGCCTCTTTTAGGTATCCAAAATTAAAAGCATCTACTTTTTTAACGGGTACAGAGCTGCCGATAGTTAAAGAATAATCCAGATACTTTGACGCGCTCTAGTAATACCATGATGTATACGAAGGTAGCCGTATGTGTGTGAGCACTGACCCTGTGCCTGGGCGTGGACATGGGGCTGCAGGGCCGCCAGTGCTCGGTGGCGGGGTTGTACACGTCCACCCAGTCGCTGTCGTACGACGAGCCCGGCGACGTGTTCCGCCCGCCCACCGCGTAGAACATGCCCTAAGGAAACACACTACATAAATCATCCACATAACTCAATTTATTATATGTGATTGAAATGTGATCTAAAATGCACATTCAGGTTATGTGATAACGTCCATGTAAAGTCTTTCTAAACTCATAGCCCCACACTGGAATTTATTTATGTCGTGGATACCAAGGACACACAAATACATAAACACCCAGACCCAGTAAATAATCTAAACTCGTCATTATGTCTTTCTGGCCGGGAATCGAACCCGGTTCCCACTGCGTACCAGCTCAATATGACGACCGCTCCTTCACGCGGGCCGTCAAATGTGGTAACTACCGGGCCTTGCTTAATCGCTTAAATACGACTGCAGGTCAATATCTAAGTGACGAACGCAGTCAACAACACGCATGCCCTGTCTGGTGACTATTGACAAAACAACCTATTATGGGAGGACTGTGTCCAGAAGTAAACTTCAAAAAGCTGATGGATACGGAAAGCATACGAATATAATAATTTAAATAAATCATGTCATTTTCAGACTAAAATTTAATAATATATGATAATTAATTCAAAGAAATCAGACCAAGTTCAAATCGATGAAATCAGACCAAGAGAAAAATGATTGTCAAACCTTTAGAAAAGCAGCTCCCAAACCGGACCTCGGTACCGTGAGTCTAGGCAGCGTGGTCCAGCAGTTGTCGTCTAAATTGAATGCTTCGAACAGATCTATAGAGTGCCTGAAGTAGCCGCCCGCCACGTATATGATACGGGGCGTGTTCGGCCGCCTCTCTTTCACAACTGGCTTCTTGTGTAACGTCAGATCCTGTAATCAGATATTTTATGTTAGCTGTTATATGTATGTTTAATTTAAATTAATAAAAAATACATTTCATCTTAGAAGAAAATTGAACGAAATGCAACAACTACCTTGATTGAGTCGAGAGAATATTAGAGAGAGTTATATTAAAATTGCAACGGAACAAGATAAAATATTTTCATAATGGCAGATACGTATTTTTCCTGAATCCCTCAATATATACAACTTATATGTTGAAAAAAAAAATTAAATGCGAGCTTTTATCCATCGGGGCTAGACTAGCTAAGTATTTCAATTTTGGTTTGAGCTAACGAGCGTAAACGCGCACTAGTGCGTCCATAGTTCGAAGGAAACAAACGCATGATTTGAATGTATTTTTTTTTCTTTGTTAAAAGGCCACTGCATGTCTGTGGGCGTTTATGTTATAATTACAAATAGGACAGTTCTAAGTGGTAATGTTTATTAGCTGAAATACCATATTCTATGGGGCTTTGCACTTGTCAGAAAACTTGAATTTGATAGATGCTTTCCTCATATTTTACTGTCTTTTTTACGACGGTGCAATCGCAGAGAACTTTGGACTTGCAAAATAAAAGAGTGAATGTAGGTTCATTGTGGAAATTTACGGCTTAAAATAGCGGTGGTTATGCATCTGCACTCCGACTACGAAGGAAAACTTATAATTATTCGAATATTTAATATTTTACACGTATATTATAAAATAAGATATTATTTTATAATAGTCACAAAATTAATAATTTCTTAAAACATATAAATTCAACTACTAACTTAGTATCCGCTAATAATGAGGACCAAATGAGTGACGTCAACATAAAGTCATTACGACTTACCGTTACAATGACGCATACGAATCGTAAGCATGCATAAATGATTCAATTATACTGAAACGGTACCGACGTCGTGTCATCCTCTATAGACGTCGTGTCATCCTCGATAGATAATAAATTGTTATTGAAAGGACTTTTGGATTATGTGTTATGGATGGACTTTGTACATTCATATTTCGTAATTCGCGTCATCTGTGTGATAGTGGCATAGTCAATACGGAAAATTAGCTGAGTACAAACCTCCAAGTACAGTATATTCAATAATTACCTTAAATTCATACCACGAGGGATCAAGGTAGCAATCAAGAAAATAAGTGCATAATATATTGACCTAACCATTTTAGGTTTGACTGCAGAAGTACGAGCGTCACATCTCTTTCTGTCTTAAAAGAGTAGTATTATGCGCTGCCGTCTTTTGGTTTAATGTAACTTAGCAACGAATCTTTGGCAGTAGTGAAATGACCTGATTATGTTGTAAAACAACGGTGGCTCTTACAAATTGCTTACAACTCTTACAGCTTACAGTATTTATTATAACTCTATTACCGGCTCGGAAGTGAAAAACAAAGGTGCTATAGGAATCCAATATTCATGATGACTCAACCTCTTAGTATCCAACTACTAACTCGTCCTTTTTCTTTTTTTTTTTTATTTTTACTCGTCTTTTTCTAATACTACCACGGATTCAGAAGTAGGAAAAACAAAAGTTATGTTGGAGTTCAATGCAACATTCTCGACGTTGTAACAAATGCAACTTAACCTACTACCAAACTACTAAGTAATCCTATGTCAGCAATAAGAATTAAATTACAAAGACGAAAAACAGTCTACGTCACTCTGTTCTAACCTAAATAAAAAACGGCCTATGTCAATCTGCAAAACCGAGGCAATTACATTGATATGACATATGTTACAATCCGTCACGCCGTTTAGGAAGTAGAGCGTACCAAGGAAATGGACATACACACGTTCGAAAAAAAAACATTACCCTCCTTTTGACGCAGTCGGGTAAAAGTCAACAACAATTACCTTAAATATCTTAGCTAAATATTCTCTACAGGCGGGGACTTTCTTGAGGACGGCGCACGTGCTCATCTGCTCCTTGAGGAAGCTCGGCGTGAGGTACTGGCATCGCACCGCTTGCAAAATGTGCTCCATGCGAGGGTGCCGCCTGTCTTCGTCGTACTTCACCTGAAAGCCCACAAAATTTCTAAGAAATGTCTTTTTAGCGATTTTCAAGATTATCTTGACAAAGAAGTAAACAGTATTTTTTTTTACTATGGTAGTTTGCACGATGCAAATAAGCGTGTATGTATGTAGTATGGCTAAATATGTTTAATAATATATGGTTTCTGAACACTGTTAACATTATTAAATATTCAACGGGGCGTTGAACTGGACACAGGTATCGTATTATTATTTAATAATGTTAACACTGTTCAGAAACCTTATATTATGCAATATAATAATATATTATTAAAATTTTTGCTGCATCAAAATTTACAATCAGATTGTTAAAATTTATCTTTTTCGTATAGGCGTCACCAAGATAGGGTTGTCCCTCCTCTAAACATAAAAAAACGTCTTAAACATTGGATTACTAAAGTTTTGCGATGCCAAAGTGGGCAATTGATTCCCCTCAGCTATGCTATGCAATAACCATTGCTCCATATATCAACTGCACCAACTGCTCCTCCTTCCGAAAAAGTCTACCGACGCGACGATCTATATGTTAATCCAGGTCGTAAATTACCTATCTGCCAATCCAACCCAATCAGTAAGTTTTGCGTCAAAGAGTAACAAATATCCTATCGTCACAAACTTTCGCGTTTATAATAGTAAGATAAGATAGTGAGATTAACACATTGAATAATTCATAAGTGGAATATCAATACAGATTTGCAGAATGACTGTGCAAAAATATTGATTAGTACTGTAATGTTCTGAAAGTCATAAAGTAAAGAAAAATAACGATTTTGCCAGTCATTCGCAATCTGTTTAATTAGTAGAATTATTTAATAATTCATTATTGTGCGTCAATTGTCCATGTTCTTATTATCTCTTTCGATTCAATGAAGACATTGAATTAAACCTACTTTAGTTACATAAATACACATGAGTACATATCAAGTACGATTTTTGAAGATTAAAATACCCTAATCTTAATAAAAGACGTCTACTTTTGCGTAAAGAACCATTGATTATTAAACATACTACAGATGCACTTTGTTACTGCTATGCAAAAATGGCTTTGCCCTCTTGAACCACGAAGACAACCCATTTCAATATTTATATTTGTCACACTCGTTAAAATATCGCAAGTTTGGTCCGCTTGTGGTGGAAACACCAAGATCTAATCACCCTTGATGGCGAGTCATTTTCTAAGTTTTCTTTTGGACAGTTGTGTCCGCGCAGTGCGTCCACATGACGCGTTTACCTTTGAATTGTAAAAAGTTGCTACTCATTCGTACGAAGCAATTTTAATACGTAGGTAATGTTATATTACTCATTCACTTTATTTTCTCTTTTCCTCAACAAAAACGAAGTGAATCAGTAGACACGATATCAATGTTTTATTTAACATATAAATAATACTTTATTTATAAATCACATACCTAATTTAGCGCAAACATACATAGTACAAGACCTAATTGAACGAAGCAGTAACCGACAATACCGTGCAGCATCATTGGTATAAATATTATGAGGTATTGAACCAAAAACCACTCTCTTTTCTACCCGTGGATGTTGTAGGAGCCCACAAAAGGGCATTATCCAGCAAATTGGCAGTAGTCTTCCCGTGTAACAAAGATCCCATTAGGGAAGGCCTATATTCTCAAAAGGCAAATAGATGTATAGAGTGTATTTAAAAACGTACTGTTCTATTTACATATACTGTATTCACGGGGCATGGGTTTCTATAGGCCATAACGTTTTTGATTAGGTTTTACGCAATATGCAATGATAGCAACCGGGGCCAAGGATTTAACGTACCGTCCGATGCGCTGAGTTCTCATTGATCATTGCCCTTGGCCAATAAGTAAATAGGTCAGACCAGGTCGGACCATTGCTTTCAGATCGTGATTATAAAATGATAGTATTTTCTTATAAAAAATACAGTATTTTGTACAAAATTACAGGGAAGTTTTGGTCGAAGAAAAAAAAGTCATGATGCCTCCGAAATAAAATTCTACTGTATACTGTAATGGGTCAATACAGTATACAGTCGATCTGTAAGTATTTGACTGGACTAATCTACTAGCAAAGGTTATAAACGAGTAAGCCACGAAAGATAAACTGATTGAAACCAGACCCAGAAAATAAATCTACATTGATGGTTTAGATGTTGTCTAGTCGCGGCTCGAATATGGAGCTTCCTGCAGGTGCACATCGAACGAGTAATGTACGATAAGTAAATTTATTTAATTTTATATGCAACGCCTCACGAAAGGCGATTAAGTACGCATTACTTATAGTCATCATAATATTTGCTTTGTCATTGATTTGTACGTGTTTCGTATATAACACTTGAATTCGACCAAATTAAATATTCGAATTCGCTTTATATAACGGTTTCCTAATTCCTATAAATAATTTCTATTATTATTAACAATTCTTTTGGCACATTTAAATTTAAATAAAAAACCCGCGTATAAGGATAACCGTGTAAGATTAACAGGTACAGGAAAGTTTAAAAAACGCGTGTCATGCTGACACACCAACCCGCCAAAATACTTACTAAAGAATTTTAATTGCATACTATGTTATGTAAGATTTTAATTTATGCTTAAGCATGTTTGTAATGAAAACAGTATGAGCAGGGCTGACTGGTGCGAACATATTTGGGTTTATTGTAGGCCACCAGGAGCGCTTCCATCAGGTACGTACTTATTTACTACTTCCATATAAAAAAATATTGCAAATAATAAATGTATGCAAACGAAAATACTGTGGTCTTAGCGCGAGTATATTGAGTTTCCTTGAAACGTTTTGTCCTATTTGGCCTGCAGTACATGGACGGAAACGTAAACGGTGATCATTCGGAGAAAACGTAATATAATTGGTACTTAGGGCACAAGGCTGTTAGTACGAGTTTGTTTCGTTTCTTAGAGTTAACGAAACAATCAGTGTGTATGTTTACGCCCAAACATTGTAGTTAACACTGCACGTTCCAGTTTATGTTTTTGGACCAAGAATCACTATATTTCACATTGCAATATATGGTCAACATTTTTGGCCATTCCTTGCAATAATCTTTGCAATTATGGACGAGAACGTAAACATCATTGTTTTGAGGAAATAAACTCGTACTACGGGTACTGTACACGATTGATGACAAATTATACTAGCACTACCACATGACGGTGGCCGCACGTAGACGTGCTAGGAAGTCCCGAACTACGACAGACGTCCATATCCAGTGCTCCCAGATGCTAATTTAATATAAAAAAATATTTCGAATTTGGCTAAGGAACCTTTTTTTGGTCGTTAAATTACATAAACACAGCAGGTGACCTTTTTTTGTCAAAAAAATTTCCCTCAAAATTGTTATTTACTGTAATTTTATTCCAAATACTGTAATTTTATAATCACGATCTGGAAGCACTGTTCATATTGGACACCCTCTCTATACACCCGTGTAATCTATACCGTACGCCCTTGTACTAACGTAAGTTTTAAGATGGAGTGAGATTCAGTTAAGGCACTCCCTTAAAATCTAAATAATCTTTGACAATCTTTTTGGTGTTTCTGCAATTAATAAAAGGTCACCAATTCTAATTATTTTGCCGTTTGTAGGCGCATGTTGATTAACAAAATTCTACAGAAAATACAATAACGTAAAAAGCAAGTTTCAGCGTTCCCAAAGAAAGCTGAAGGCGCCCTCTGAGACTTGCCACCTGAAGCGTCCGTTCCCTTCGCCCTATACAAGGGCTGGATCTGCCCTTAATCATAAGGATAATATAGTAGAACCGCGATTAGCCGAACCGATTGGCCGAACCGAGGCTAGTTCGGATATTCAAAAGTCCGGATTATCGAAACTGTTTTTTTTGAGACGAGATTATAAGCAAAACCTCCATATAATAACAGTTACATATTTATTAATCTATTTTTTCATAAAGACGTCGGGTAACGGATATGCTAAGCAACAATGTATCTTTCGCGCCAACATTCGGATAATTCAGAATCATCGGATCGGATTCGGATCATCGAGGTTCTATTGTACATAATTTATCGTGTACAATCAAGAATTTTTTTTGACGGATATGTCAACAATTTTGCTTCGTCATCATTCTCACCATGTTTGTCATTTCTATTTGAAAGTCAAATGAGGTATTTTCTGATATTTTATGAGTAGACATAATATACGTAGAATAAGAAACGTTTTACTCATAAATAAATAAAATACATCTTGTCAGGTAATGATGATTACGTATTATATGTGAGATTGTATTTTTATACACCACAGTTTATAGGAGACGTTTCATTATTTTACACGTGAATAAATACATAAATTTTGAATTGTATTTAAATAGTACTAATTTTTATTTAATCGGATGTTTTATATTAATTAGAAATTGTAATTATAATTGTGTAATTTGGGACACTGCGCAAGGCATATTGTAAGCTTTAATTAATCCGACTACCTAATTAATAAATATGTTTCTTACCCAACTGAGTACTGCATTGTACACCTCCCTCTCCTCTCGGACGTTAAGTTCATCCTTTCGGACTAATGAAATTAGTTCAGCTGCCGTCAATTGCAGAAATTCTTCCTCTTGACATACCTGGAAATTATACAATTGGTTATTGATTTATTACAAAATTTAAAACAATACCCATTAATACCTCATATAAACCTGAAATATGGAATTTCATTTTGTCTTATTATAGTAGTATAATATGGATAAACAATTTGTGGTCGCTATACATGGTTTAAAAATTATAACAAACGCAGAACGCCAATCAGTGCTTCCAGATGCACTGTATTTACAATAGATCTACAGTAGTTACATTGTCAACCTAAAAATAAAATTTACTGTATACAGTAATGAACCATTAGAGTATACAGTAAAATTTTATTTAAAAAAAAAGATGGATTATTTTTTTAAGCTCGTCAAATTGCACAGAAATTGTCATGTCTTTTTTTTTAAATACTAGGGTTAAATAGAGTTTTAGTAGGAAATACTGTAATTTTATAATCACAATCTGGAAGCATTGACGCTAACCGTCGGAACACGACCCGCCCGGGTCACGGATAAT
>DWLI01004988.1:0-10413 GCA_018249915.1 Cecropterus dorantes dorantes
TCTCAACTTCACCTAAACTAAGCGAATATATATGGTATGTAAGGAATTCATTACAAAGGATTTTTTATTACTGGTTACATAGTTAGTAATATTACATTTATGTTAATACGTTTATTGCTGTATGCGGTCATATTGACCTATAACGAATTTTCATGTGGCATCGAGTGAAAAATAAGATAAGACTTTGGGAAAGAACAGAATTTAAAAAAGGACAAATAAACCATTACTTTTGTCTCTTAAAGCCTAAATGAACAGCATACGATAAAATATTATTGTGTTAATATGACTTCAACCGAACTAACGATATTTTTTAAGACCGGTCTCTTCCAACCCGACAGCGTTACTAGGCACAATACCCGCATATAGACTATTTATTTAGTTTTAGCGTCATATTGGTAAAAAAATTAAGTTAAAGCCGTCTTTACGATTATGTTAAACCAGTAGTGTCTGTGGGCTAATTTGACCGCATAATGCGCTAAAAAGTTGGCTTTGAGTCGATATGACCACATAACAGTACGCCAATTTTGCTCCGGCAGTTAAAGTGTTACAACGGTTAAATATTTGCGAGTATAATTAACCAATAAGTATTATTAATACAGTAGAGTTCAGAGAGTACAGTAGAGTTCGAAAAACTTTCAATAAAAAGTTAAGTCATTTTCTAATTGAATAAAATGGTTTAACAAAAAAGCTTCAATTATGCACCAAGTAAAAGATATTTTAAAATTTTCATTTTTTTAACGGTAAAATTTTAAAAGTTTATTTTATATCTTTTATATGTATCTACGTATAAATCATGGAAAAGTTGCATAAAATCTACAAAATGTCAAATGGCATCTTTAAGAACCAGTTTAGAAAGAGGATGTTGTATTGGAGCTCCGTTTCAAGTAATTTCTCTTAATATAAACTGCGAAAGTGTACACGTGTACAAATTGATTTGAGCTTCTTGATAGTTGAGTTGGAACGACTTTCTCAACACAATATTATATAGGAAGTAATTAAATTCTGTTTCCGTAAGTATGATCGCAAAACTCGAAAAATAATCGATTGATTAATTTGATAAATCGATTATTTTTCGAATTGATTGATTTGTAATTACATAACAGTGCATTTCTTTTCAAAAGTGTTTTCTGTTTTTTATCATTGCAATAATTAAGAACATGGGCCAGCCGTATTAATATAAACTATTTCAAATCAAACCAAATAAATCTGCCAACGACTTAAAGTATTGAGAATGATAAATGAATCCTTAATACAGTTCATTAATTAATAACGACTTTTTAATACGATTCATTAATTACCTTCATTTGTATGTAATACCTTTTACATTAGATTAGCTACTAATCATTAATCTTCTTACACGTATCGGGGCACGCGCGTTGCCAAAGTTCGTGTGACTTACAAATTTAGTAAACGAAGTTTGTATTCAATAGTTCTATTTGTCGTTCGACTCAGAGTACCACGTTCACCGGCTTCACCTATTTCTGACTAATAAGTAATGTTGTGGATGCTTAATAGAGGCGTCCCGACTTAGTCCAACTTTGGGTTACTTAAGTCATGTTCTGATTTTATTTGGGGTAAATTACAGATGTCCATGAGCGACATTGGTCAGAGTTCTATATTAAAAAACAGTTACATAATCAAGTTATATAACTTTTTTAAATACATTTTTACATTTTACATACGTTAAATACATAATCGTTCAATAGGGTCATCAAATCTAAAAAGTTATATAACATTATCTAAGGAGAGGCTTTCTGGATTATAATGAATGGTTTGATAGGAATTGATCGCATGGTTTAATCAAAGTAATTAGTTCCTAGTAATGCGTTAGGAAACTGTATTTTAATTAATCGTATGCTATTATTTCTTGTGTTCTCTGTATATCTACGCACTGATCGTAGCTATAGCTAAACGATTTTTTATTGATTACATATGTTACGTTTTGTTCCGAAAATACATATCGTCACTTATATAACAATACCGCGTAAGTGATATTTGGTAACTTTTGAGGAGAGATCAAAAACTGTATATTTTGTATGAAATTTTTCGGACAAAATATATAGTTTTTGTCTCTCCTGAAAGGTTACCAAATAGTACTTGCGCGGTATCGTAACTGTATATTTTGTAAGAAATTCTTCAGACAAAATGTATAATTTTTGTCTCTTCTAAAAAGTTACCAAATATCACTTGTGCGGTAGTGTTTTATAAACGACGATGTTAACAATTTACTCGAAGATACATCTATTTAAAGTGTCATTATGTAGGTATTGTGGTAACTAGAATAATGTTTGGCTTTCGGTTGAACTTAAAGTCAGTAACCTTCTAATTAAGGACGATCTCAACATAGCGTGCGAGGAGACACTAAGGTATTCCAAAAGTTATATTATTAACTACTTGACCTCGAGTCGCTAGTTGCACTTGACTGCCATTTTAATACTTTCCTTTGAATTTTCAATTTCTTATTAAATGAAATAAAATTAGTACAAAAATAAAGGTGGCAGACTTGTTCGTGATTTAACTATGGTAGCACCAACACACTATCACTACTGTGTTCTAGTTTCAAGTTGTTTTAGCTTGCTTCGTCCCTTTTCGATAGAAAATGTCACTACATGTAAAGAGGCGTTCCAACTTAGTCAAAAATCAGAATGAAAGAGGACAGGTCTGGTTGAACTTAGATTAAACTTAATCCTTGTTAGAGTTTATCATAGATATGATTCAATAGGCGACCATGAACTTTTTACCATTAGGTAGAGTACAAGATCGCTTAATACTACAATTTTGAAAAATACTAGATGTGAATTAAACCTTGAACCCTCTACAGGACACTCAAATAGAATTCAGAACTACAAGGGCTGTTCTTAATAAATCAAAAAACCTCAGTTCCATTAATGATATGACCCACGGCCGCCCGCGTGGCGGAGCATCACGCCGGTCTTACACGCAGTTGGTTCCGGGTTGCGTACTCGGCCAGACATATTTAAATAATTAATAGATTTCTGAAATCTGAAGTCATAATTTAAATTTCTGAAATCGAACTGAAAACCAAAGATTTCTATTCTGTGTCTTGGTGTTTGCGTCTTCGTCATTGTGTGTCCATGATACCCACGACACAGAAAAATGTTAGTATGAGAATGGCTATGAGTGTAGAAAGCGTTATTGTTATTATACTCTAAAGATATGTAAGCAAGTGGGCATCAGGATAGGACCGTGCGGTCAACACTTAAACTGATTAATGTTTCAACCGTTAATTGAGCTGTTACGACAACGTATGTCGCGCATGATTACGTAATTCACTCATTACCTTAGATTGGTGACAGATTAAGATTTAATGTCCAAATTTGATCAGTAATTGTAAACAGTTAAAGAATACGAAATTTTGTAATACTTACCAATTAAATCTTGGCAGTTATAAAAATGGCTTGAGAAGCAATGTATTGATAACGTTGATACGGTCAGTATACTGTTTTACTAGGGTTTTTGGTTCGATTTCCAGTTAGGCAGACATTTAAAATAATGCCTTGAATTTCTGGTTTGGGTCTGGATATTTGTGGCCTTGTATATGTTCAGAGCATCCATTGTATATTACACGAGGAATTGTAGTGTAAATTACCATAGGCATACTATTACTATAATATAATAATATATACTATATTTTATATATTTAAATCATTTATTTGTTACCTCAAATTGACGCGAAATAAAAAACAACATACACAAATGCATGCACCAATATATAATGTATGTATCCAATACATAATATACATTTATAACTAAACCTTACTATATGTCTTTTTACCCGACTTCAAAAATGGAGAAGGTTCTCAATTTCACCATTTTTTTATTTTTCATAATTATAGTATCTATCTGATATAGGCCGGTGGACAAAAACATTTGGTAACATTATATAATGTAAACAATATACATATATAAGTTAGTATACTAATAATTCGTATCTTATATCATATGGTCTCATGGCTAATATGACAAAAACCAGTAGCGGTGGGATATTTTTTCTCCAGTGCCCTAATGCGATGTTATCTCGGAGGGCGAAGGGCCCTAGTCGGCGGCTTTGCCACTTAAAGCTATTTATATCTAGAGGGATACCAAGACGACAGATTGGATGGACAAAACGGAGCATCTGTCTGTTGAGTTGCGCGTTCTAACTTTTTAATCGATTCTCGGAATTAGGCTGGGTTAAGTTAGTATATTTTTACTAGTTTTCGTCCGTGACTTCATTCTGAAGATCTTTACGTATGAGGTGGTTTCAGATGAACTTCAGATATAAGACGGATTACTTATGAACCTTACTTGAACTAACATACCTGAAGAGAGATAAACATTTATGTGACACTTTTACTTAGTTCTCAAAAGTAACAAGGCTTTTGTGCTCAACTTTAAGAATAGTAATACGTTTGATTAAGGTGACTATGGGCAAAAGTACCTAATTACCAGCAAGTTGAATATCGGTCTGTTTGCAACTGTAAATTAAAAAAAATCATGGCGATCGGTCAAATTATGTTGGAGTTTAAATCTTGCTTGTCAATTTTACCGACAATTTTAGAGTTATATAGAAACTTATCAAACTGGTTTCAGCTACTTATCAATAAAATTTGATACCGGATAAGTTTTTTAGAAATATTTTACCCTATACAAATATGAGAATATATTGCTTGATAAATTACGATACCGGAATTGAAGGTACATAAATCAACGTACGGGATGTTACGATTTCTTTTAGCAATAACGGATATAGATTTCTCAATTTTACGATTAGCCTACATATTTCGTCAACTTCAAGATTTTCATGAGAAGACGTAGAAGGCGTCATAGGCGGGCATTCATTAAAAGCAGATGTGAATTAAGTCATTAATGCGGTACTTCAGTAGCACTGTAAATGCGTTCAACATTTGGTAGTTTATCTTAACATTAACCGCTATTCTAATGATGCATGTGTGCAATTGAAATAAGTGTTATTTGAATTGAGATCGATCGAAGTCTTAAACTGTTGATTGTGTACGAGTTTTGACGATGTTTTGTTTATTAACCGACTTCGAAAAGAGGTGGTTCTATGTTCGACTATATTTTTTATGTACCTATGTTCATCGATTTTACCCCTTATTTGTGGACCGATTTCCAAAATGATTTTTTAATATTTATATAGGTAAGTACGTACTGTAGATAAACACAGAAACATATTATATATACCAGAACTGTGTTAAGATACTAAGTATGTAAAGGTATTCGGAGATGCAATTTTATTAAAATAAAACGTTAAACGGAACATTTTATATACATTAGGCATATGAGAAATATTAAAATGATATGTATAGTTAAATGATAAAATGTTTTCTAATTTATAGATGTGCTATAATAAAAAATTGGAATCCGTATAAGGTTTTAGTATCATAAGTTTTAGTATCAAATGAAATATATTTATTCTGCAGAGATTATTATGTTTTACGTAGAGTTTGTTCCCAAAACCCTATTTTTTTATTAATTATTTCATTTTTGTTACAGGTACTTGTACTTCTGAAAAACTTGGTATTTACAACGTATAAATTAGGTTAGTATAATGCAAACTGAATTTAAAGAGGAAGTGTGTTTCATTCAAACGTTATGAAAACTTACCGAGAAACTGTCAGTGTATACACACAAATTGCAAAATACCAGAACAATGTTAAACCGGCGAAATCCCTTGTGCAATACGTTCCTCACAAAATCTTTATAGATATAAACTGCACCGACAAAAAGCGTTGAACTTTTACACAAAAGCTCTCAGGTAAGTATACCATGTAATAGGTAGTGCCGTTTATAGAATAGGATGGAGTCTTATCCGATCTGTGAAAGGGAGATAGGCGTTTTGAGTGAGTGCGAGTGGAACAGGTGTATGCAACTCGGTTGCGCCCTTCAAAGCTTAGAGCTCAGCTGTCTGCTCCGAGCGGTGATGTTTGAAACACAGGACAGGCGGAGCTTAGCTACAAATCACTCAATGTCACATTTTGACATTTGAGATATTAGGTCTTTTTTCTATAACTCCGCCACCTCTTATTTCTAGACCGTAGTTATGTGCGACTATTTTGCGACAGTTTATATAATAATACTTATTCATAAATACTTATGATGTACCTAAATTTATTTGTTATGACATTGATAACACCAAATTTACTTTTAAATGATCTACTTGTAGCTACTCTGTGACTGGCCATTGCGAATTCTCACGCCTCATCACAACGGCCGTAAAATTTACGACGAGCGTGTTAACATTGTTGTCGCGTCTTTTTAAAATTCGAATCTCACGAGAAGGTACTGGAATCCTAAAATTTCAGAAAGCAAATTAGTGTAGACCTTTGACTTAGTTCTATTGACATACTATTCTATTGCGCTAACGGAGGTCTGAGACAGTTGGATGGTCATGGTTCAGGGAAGTACCCTCGAATTGCCCAAATGAGGCAATAAAAGTCCCGCTGAGTGACGTCTCTATGCCGTCCGACGATGCGCTCATCATAATTTTACTGCCCACATAAATTACCACAGGAACCAACTTGGTCGGGGGCAATAGACCTTAAATTGGATGTTGACCGCGCTTTATAAAGCGATTAAAATTCAATATGAAATAAATAAATTATTTCTATTAAAATTTTGCAGTTTTAAAACGGTTTATAACGCTAAAATTCTCAAAACAGGATGTTCACATCTATATAATGCACGTTTGCAATTTTTTATGTATATGTATATAAGTAAGTATGCTTGCAGTTTTAAAATAAAAGTGTCTATCAAAACTTATTTACATGATACCAAATTATTATTGTTATTATTTTATTTTTGTCTACGTGTTTCTATGCTGAATCCATTAACATGTGACTTAAAAGGATTATCGTAAGCTACTTTTCAGATCAAAAATACAAATCATAACCAAGTGACTTCGTAAAAATAACATGAATATGAATAAAAAATATATATTTTAACACTAATAGTCGTCAAAATCTAAAGCAAATTCCCGAAAACGTCCCTATTCTATTAACTGTAAAATAGGAACACGTATTTTTATGCAATAAACAAATGTCTGCACTTGCACAATGTGACGCTACGTTGTTCAAATTACGCAAAACGTCCAAACAATCTGCCTTGTCCGTAGAGACAATAACCGGCTATTGTGTGCATAATTAATTCTTGTCCAAACCCCAAAATCTTCGACCGCATGATCTCAAGCTAGCCGTTATGCTCATAAACGCAGCGGGTACCGAAACAGGCAAACTTAACCTTGCGTCCTTAAAATCCTTAAAACAAACGTATTAAGGATGATAATTGTATGCATTTAATCGAAAAGTATCGTTGAAAAAGTCTTCACGCATTCTAATTCCACATTTTTCCCCATAGACAAAACAATGCTCATAATGAATAACATTATTAGTAATTACGGCTACGTTGTTGTACATTTGCGTTTTGTTAAAATGCAATTTAGAAAATAATTTACGACGCAGTAAACTTGAGCTTATTCTGTTTTTGATATTTCCGTATATAATACAATATTTTATTTCTGGTTCCGTGAATCAGAAGTCTCGGGGCTCATTAAGATGATCTTGCATCTGATAGCCTTACATATTAAATTTAATATCTGCGGCTCAAATATTCAACGTCTTCTAGACGCAGTTGTAGATATAAACACAGTTTACGTAAACATGTTGAATGATTTGACTTTGACGGGCGCGGGTAATACGTGTTTTTAAATTATTTTTCAAGAACCATGACGATCCGCGTGGCACGATTTCGGTTCAATTAAAATAGGCTGCACACGAAGTCCTGAGTTCGATTTAACAAATATATATAAGAACTAGCTGTGCTCTGCGGTTTCACCCGCTATTACATAAGAAAAAAGGAACATAGCGTGATGTTATAAGTTATGGCTTTCTTTAGTAAATTAACTATACAACTTTTTTTTTCAATTCGAACCAGTAATTCCTGAGATTAGTGCGTTCAGCCAAACAAACTCTTCAGCTTTATAATTTAAGTATAGATAGATTCACTACTTGATTTGGGTATCTTTTGTGTCTTTTTTGTGGCATTACTAATGTATATAAAATCAAAATGTCCATGTAATAAGCCTAAAACTTGTAAGCCCCTAGGAAAGGCACTAATTAATTAAATAATAAAGCTAACGGAATCTCCTAAAGCATGACGTACCACAGGTAAGTTGCGCAACACTTTATGGCGACCATAAAATCATAAAACCGTCCGTCGTAACAAAATAAATTAAAAAATAAGTATGTCTAATTACGTAATTTTCAATGGATATACAGATAATATATGGAAAATTTTAAACTATTAAAATAGGTAAAATACCTACCCAAATATAGTTTAAAAAGTTTAAACGTGATTCGGAAATAGCCACTGATAAAAAAGTAACACGCGTTAATGTAGGATAAATTAAATTTTTATGTGTCTATTCTTAATGTTTAATGTGTATTACAGTCCCGTTATAAGATAATATTATATAAAACTGCTTGTTATATAGTGTTATAATACTTTAAGTAGGTATAAACTTATATTAGAGGTCTAGAAATTCCTGATATTCCTATATTTTCCCACCTTAGAGTCTCCACTTAGTACATAAGCGGATAAGCTGAGGCGTCGACGGTTTTCTAATATAGTCGACCCCCGGAGCGCTAAGACGGGTTGATGGATGGTCGCTTTATTGAAAACCAATAGGTAACGTGATTGTCTACCACCGTGTGGTGTGTGGTCACGCGAGTCTTACCGGATTATAGTGGGTCCTAATTTGATTGCGTGAGGGTGGTTAAGCGAGTTACTCTGGAAATTACTTGTGTTATTGCTTTGGCTTTAATATAATTACATAACATAACATACGTGCATGTCGTATCAGCATTTGTAAAGATGGTCGACTGATAACTTTAGGGTATCAATGTTTTCTCAATTTAAAATTAAAACATTTATATTGTTGCTAGTATATTTGTTATCCTGTCATATTAGATTATTCAAAAAACGTGATTAAGTAGAATAAAAATGTAATTCACAGTTTAAATACATAAATGATTCTATCGTTTAATATTAACTGAAATGGTATAAAGAGGACATAGGTTTAAATAGCGACTACAAAAGAAGCGAAAACTAAAATGGCTTTTAGATGCTACCTACTTAGTGAGCCCATATATCTTTCACAACTTTATACGGTTTAAGCTACAAAGCAGTTATTTCAAGTTCTTTAGAATAATAACAAAAAGTTTTACACTTAGCAATGTTCAAACGTTGCATATCGTAGTAATAAGTAATTAAACTAATTTGTTGAGTCTCGGCAGTAAAGTCTAATCGGCGTGTCTAATATACTAATGAAAGGAACCAGTATCTATATAAGATATCAATAAAATCGAAACCTGTTTCAAAATTAATTAGTAACGTGTTGCCCTTGATTTAGTATCTCATGGTAAAGGTTTTTGTGTTGAGAAGGGCGGCATAATTGTACCGTTCTAAGGCTGTGACCAAATGAACTACAAATTTGGTGCGCTTGTAACTATGTTATGGAGATTTTCTTAGCAAGTATCTTAAACTAATTTTAATTAAGTAGATGCTTATTTTAAAATTATATTTAAATAAATTAAATGCAACTAGTTTTAAAATATGTCATTAGTGAAATTAAAGCCTAAAACTATAATTGTGAAGAAAATCTTAGGACTATGTAGAGAAATGCCTTATTTAACCTTTTCCGCTAGATTAGAATTTGCTTTGCTTTGAACTGAATTTTGCAGAATACTTTTGTGGTCAGATTACCAATCCTCATTGTGGCCGGTTGTCAATTGTGGTCATTTCGCCGCGGTTTGTTAGCTTCATAACACCAATTAGGGCTGAAACGCGATAAAAACTTATTAATTTTGATTTCTCAACGTATTCATTTTGACTTAGCTTTGGCTAAAGGTCAGGGTTGGATATGAATTGGGGTGACAAGATGATTTATATTATCATGATTCTACGAAATGTCTGGGTAAATCAAATTAAATGCATAAACCATGTCACTTAATTGCTAAAGCTCTTTAACTTTGCTTAGCTGTACATAAAACAATCTTCAATAACATCTAAAAATATATTCGATAAATGATAAAAATATCTTAACAGAATACATCTAAATATTATATGTTATAAGGCAATATATATTGCATAATAAACAAGTAAGGAACACAAACTTTCGTGAAATTGATTTAAAATCTTAAAAGCACTCCTAATAGCGTAGTAACGAACGACGAATTAGTAACGCACGCTTTCTACATTCATAGCTTCGTACTAGGATTTTCTCTTGTGTCGCGGGTGCCTTGGACACACAAAGACGAATACACAAACACCCAGACCCAGAACAGAAATCTAAACTCATCATTTAGCTGTCTGTCTGGCCGGGAATCGAACCCG
>DWLI01004989.1:0-10413 GCA_018249915.1 Cecropterus dorantes dorantes
GAAAATTGTACATGTACAATATTGTAGGTATAAAATAAAAATATACTTCTTATATATTTTATTAATGATAATATATAATTATGGACCTTTATTACCTATTTCATATGTGATTAAATGGTATAATGAAATCCGCTACATAATTATGTACACATTCAACGCAATGACAATAAACTGTAAAGATTAAGAAAATCACCATATTGATGTATGAAATATCTCTAAATTTAATATTATTAAGATGTTAGGAGAGTTTATGTAATGCAATTTTAGTAAACCCAAAAATACATAAACAAAATAAGCATGCATGATCTCAAACACAAAAGCTTGACATTTCAATGACAGACGCATGCATATGCGAAAGAGAGCGTTTGTAGCACAAACCTGCATAGCTTTGGATAGCTTCTGCGTGGATTTCGTTATAGGCGACATGGACGCTCGCCTGAAGTTCATCGTATACGGTGTGACACAGTCGTCATCGAAAACCGCTTCTGACACACCAGGCGTACTCGTTAGGTAGTGCATTTTGAAATCCATATCCGCGGTACAAATCTTAGTTTTCTTTGGCGTGTCCTCTATCGGACTTTTCTCGCTAGACACTTCAGTCTCTGAACAAGTTTCTTGGTCATCGATACACGATACACAAGATGTCGGCGTGCCGCGTATAATGGCGCTGCGTTTTTGGTACTTTTTGTTCAAGTTTTGCGACGCGGATATGATTTTCGAACGGAACAATCTCGTCCCACGCTTTTTCGTGTTCTTCGGCGTTTCGTCATTAGAATCCAACGCGCTGAGATTAGGCTCAGAGACAAATTTGGGACTCATTTTCCTGGACTTATTCAACGCCCCTTCGGATAGAGTACTTTCGTTGCTCGCATCTGAATCATAATCGTTATCATCCAAGGATTCCGAACTAGCTATTTTGTTCGCCAGATTCTTTAATACGATATTCTTATGAGTAACATCGACTTTACCGTCTTCCCCATATCTCAGTTTGCCTTTGCTTGATTTCTGAAAATAACGCATGCGGTCAGCACGTGACGCGAAAGTTAGACAGAGACACACGTGTAAGAAAGAGACGGAGCACATGATGCGATGATTCTTTGATTAGTTACATTTAAACATGGATATGACAGTAACAACAGTCAAAGCGAATTATGTATAGAATTAGAATTGTTATTTTGTGATATTGAAAACGGTAGATATGAAGTTGAGTCATTATATTTTTGTGTTTCAAAATTCAAGATGTTACTACATACTATTGAATGTCGAATTTAATGCATCAATCAAATAACGCGAATTTACGGATTCCTACGGAGCTAAGTATTTTATACGGACTTACAGTTACATTTTATATTACACATCCTATGTTAACACATGAAAGTTCTATTCATTGTGTTATTATTTATTACAATTATTTATTCCTACAGTATATTAATAGTGTCTAGTATATTAACATTCTTATTATAATTTTAGATTATTTTCACCATTTTCAATATCACACTTTGAGAAATCTTGTAGTACAATTAGGAACATTGATGCACATTAATAGTTAATATTGACATGCCACAGAGCCCACAGATTTAAATTTGTAGATACGCCCTAGACGATTAAATGACTCTAATTAAAAGTACACAACAAAATTTCGTGTTTGTGTCAATAAGGCGTATCTGCGATTTAAGTCTATGACAATGCTATGTTATTAAACATACCTCTTCCACTGTATTGATGGCAGAACCGGATCCCTTCTTTGGCGTTTTGTTAAGCAATCCCTTGTTGAAAATGTGCCTCTTTATAGAGTCGCCGAAGCTACGCGACCCAGCCACTTTGCCCGTACGCTGTATTTGTATTGGTGTACCTAAAAAGACATACGTTTGATATATTAAATAGATTGATGTATTAAACAAGCTTACAATCCACGTTATGGTAAGTGGTCATTGCACCAAAAGACAGGGATTTCAATTGGAGTCAATTACACTACCTATGTTACTCCCAAGAACTAGGATAGTCGTTTCATATAAAAATGAGCGAGCTATACCAGCCTTCCACTGAAACGCAAGAGTTGTTTTACGCTAAAAAAATTGTGTATATGGTACCCCCTGGTTGACCATACCCTCCCAACTAGGCCAAATGTTGCCCTGTACATTTGATGTGTGTTTCGAATTCGAATAAAATAAAATAACATAGTAAGTTGGGACACCTCGGATAAATATGTCTCCCACACCACACCCTTCAGATCAAAACACAAGCTCATAGTACTGCTGTTATCAGGCAGAAACACCTGGCGGTGCTACCGATGACAGAGTTAAATCACAAAGGGTTATACATTTAATTTATACTTTATAGAGTGTAATATGCACAGTGATATCCTTATATTCCTGGTTGAAACAGGGCCCTCAATCGAAGGTTTAAGGTTCAAACCCCAGGCATGCACCACTTAGATTTCTAGAATTATATACATATTATTATATTAATAATTAATTACTGCTTTGCAGCAAAGACAAAACGTAAAATAACAATACGCTATATAAAACAAATCGTCAGTGTATGAAGCCTACCGATTCGCATATGGCCAAAATGGTGATCTATAGTCTAAACATATCTCATTCCGTGCGGACAAAGTGACAAGAATGGGTTGCCGAAAGCGTAATAAATAGCTGAACAGTACCATACAGCCGCACCAGAGCCATGTAACAGAGGAGCGTACATACCGTATCCGTTCTGGCGGTTGAAGTGCTTGACGAGCCGCCGCTTGTGGTGCGAGTCGGGCAGCGCCTGGATGTGCGCGTACAGCTGCGCCAGCGCCGTGTCGGTCGGGTTGTGCGCGTTCTCCGCGCGCGTGCGCCCACGGTCCACGAATGTGTACACCGTGTTCGCTGCTGTCCTGAAAACAATATTGAAATCGTTTCACCGCAAGTGCTGGCTCTATACTAGTTTAGCATATTACACTAGGATCGTGGATAAGCAAAGCGAAGTTGCTTAGCCTCTCTGCGGCCAATTCAGGGATATAGGAGGGAGAGAAAATGAGAATAATATAAGGAGAAGTGACAAGATAAGAAAACAATCTCCTCTTCACCCATGTAGATTCTCAAGAGATAACACCCCTCGGTACCTTAATAATACTTCATAGCACTATAATATGATTAAAAATTTTACTGTAGAGGAAAGTATTTTAATTTAAAAAATTATAATGTAGAGGAAAGTATTTTAATTTTAAAAATTATAATGTAGAGGAAGGGAATTAAAAAATGATGTAAGGAAATAAATGAAAGGGGTATGATGGAGTTTGGAATTATTAAGTGTCATCATAACAGTTTTTTGTTTTGAGAAGAAATAATAAACTTGCACTAAGACACTGAATGCAAATCCAAAGTTCATTAATTAATAATTCAATGTTAAGTTCAATAATAAAACAACATAAGTATAATCTACAACACAAAGTGAAACCTTTAGGAAAGTATGAGATCTAAAACGCCTAACGCGTAATTTAAATTGTTCTCACTTATCAGAAATGCTTTCGTCCAAATCAACATCAGGCGACATCACACGTCTTCTCTCTCTGATAGTGAAGTATGCTGACGCGTCGGTGGCCAGTTGTGCGGGTGCTTCGAACAATCGCGCCGATTGACGTATCATGAAACTTATTACGGGTGATAACGCTATCGCATCGGCGTGGAAGGTCTCTGGAGATAGCTGAAATGGAAATATGTTGCATTAAAAGCGTAAATAAGACCCTTTGAATGTACAGCCCCGGGATTTACTGAATTAAAACGTTTGATGTGGTAGTGTAAATTATATGAAATAACAGCAGTTGCAGTTTTATTGGCAATCCTCTAGTAAGCTTGTGTGAAATCAAACCATAGACAATTATCTTGTTTAATTAGTCGCCAGCCGATTGCTTTCCTGTTTTTGTTGCTTGTTTCAGCAATGATCTTCTTAATTAAACAACATATTCTATATAGTTTTAAGAAATGAAATAAGCGATAAACAGTCCTTATTTATCCTTAAATTGGTAATGATCAATATTATAAAATTTAAATATAGGAATGTTTTTTTACTGGAAAGCAGAATTACATTATAGTTAAATATAATTAGAGCAAAAAATCAAGATCTGTCTAGTGCTAACCTTCCTTGGGCAAAGCAGGTGCGGTGTAAACATTGTCGCAAGTGTGTCAGGCGACATGCGATTGGAGGCTTCATTGTCGGCGACCAGTCGGAGCAGTGTTAGCAGCCTTTGTAGAAAACTCCGATGTGATGGCGTAAGGAGAAGCAGTAGGAGTTGCAAAGCTGTTAGGAGCTTTGTCTCAGATGATTCTACATTTGGTGGGTATTGAACTGAAAATTAAAGATAAGTACTTATTTAAAAAAAATATCTTATGATCTCTTTTATAATTCAATGTCTGAATTGTAACCAAGGGATTAATGGAGCACAAAAAAAAATTCATGTTATGACAATAAAAAAAAAATAATACAAAAAATGTTGATCGATTTTTTCAATATATATTATGCCCTAATTTCATTCCATGCAGTAATAATAATAAATGAAGAGACCTATGAAAGAAAGTTATAATTTGACCATGTTCAGCATCCAAATAGGGTAATCTGGGGTAAATAATCTCAGATATAAATAGGCAATAGTGACCATCAAGTGGACTACAGGCTAACATGTTATTTCAAAATTACCCTATACACAACAATCTGTAATTTATTGTACTCTATTTTTTAATCATATTTATTACTGTTTTTAAGGCTATTTTTTGTAATAGTCACCACGCCTTACATACATGTTGGAGACTGCAGAGGGTGATATTACCCAGATGATATTACACAGGAAGACACTACTGTCCATCTCCTGGATTTCTAACCTTAGTAGCCCCTTACAATATCCACAGGAGGAGAGGGAGATGATATTCAAGACCACACCACATGGCACTAATGCTACAGGCACGGAAAGAGTTTCTTAAGCCCTATTTAGCATTTACCAGAGCCTTATCTAGAAATACATAGCTTTAATGATTATTACTCATACATCACTAACCAGACAAAGTACAATAAGTCTGATAATACTGATCCATCAGTAAAGGTTGTGGCAACTCAGCCAGGAAGCCCTTTAAAACGGATGCACAGTCGTGCACAGAGAACTTGCTGTCTTCCAAGCCAAGGTTGGAGCCAGTGAGGAGAAGCTGACGTAACTCCTGCTGACGATTCAGGGAACCTGTGCGCCGGAATATGCCTTCCTGGGTTACATCTGGAATTATACAAGTTTGCTGTCAGTCTAAAGTTTATTACATAGATAACAGATACATTAATAAAGATAATCTTTCAATCTGTATTACATAGATACAGATGGAAAGATGATTATCTCCATGAGCTAAGTTGAATGGAGGTCAAGTCTAACTGGTATCATAAAGCAGCTAATAACAATATGTGGCGAGACATAATATGTGGCTATTGTAATTGCCAGAACTTAGACAAAAAAAAAATATATTAAATTGAATTCTATAAACCATAGGATGTCAATAGCTATTGTTTATAACAATTAATAAATAGCTGTTTTTATTGCCATAATATTAAAACCAGATGTGAATTATTTTAACAACTGTTACAATTACAATTACAAACAAAGACTTGTGGTTATGATTAAAATAACTACTTTAATGGAAAGAAATATACTTACTTTCAGGTTTCGATAGGAAATCTATGAGCTCATTCAACCTCAATATTCCTTCCTCATTTATTGAGTTTGCTTCTGTATTATTCCTAGCATTATTTTGACTAGAATTCACCGTAGTATTTTTCGCTTTCTTATGGAAATTCCACCTAAATTGCTTTGGTTTGTCTGTCGAACCGTCGACACTATGAAAGAGAAATAAATCACACATAATACAACCGGAAATAATTAAAATATATTTACGTGCACATGATATTAATATACTCACTCGTCAGTATTTATATCTACTACAAAAGATAAATGCATGCGCACTAATGTGAAATATTGCTCCAAGTTCTCTTTTCTAAGTCTTTCAATCAGATTAATCTCCGCGGAACACATTGTAACTATACTCCGTAACGAACCTCACACGGTTTCTACAGTATGCGACTCTTAAAAAACATATTTACACACGGTAAATAAGGAAACATAGTGTATATTAACATTTGATTATTATTGCTTGGATAAATTAATAATTATATTAATCTCTTTTTATTTAAAAACGTCGCATTTTGCCAATTTTATTGCATTGTTTTCAAATGTATGAAATTAAACGTCAATTGTCACAACGGCCGAAAATATTCGTTCAGAAACTTTTTTACGGTAATCTCTGAGAACTCCATCAATCTTTGAACGAAATAACATTCCTTATGTTAAATAAAAGTAAATAATGATTATTATACTTTTAATCATAGTAAATAATATTTCGTATTTATAATTATTTAGGTACTCTACGGCTATTATATCTCAATACCTATTGTAATACGAGTATTTCTTACTATTAACAAAAATGGCCATCAAGCCGTTAAGTGCAGTACTAGGCGAACGATAATTTAGTGCAGCTAATTTAATTTATGAACCTTTCAGAATTCGTGAATATAGTATTCCTTTTCTTAATTTTGATAATTAGTAATTACGAGACTGTATAAGAACTATACTATAATAAGTATGTAAATTTAACCTTCGCAGCCGCGGAGTCGAATCTCTTATCCGCCTTCACTAAGAAGGCCTCCACAAACCTAGTTACAACCCTAATTTGAACTCCAAGATTTTACATGCCGAATGAAGCTTCGATAGCGTGATCTAGAACATTAGTTGCGCCATCTCTTTACGAGTTGCGAAACCATGTTGCGAGTTTTTCAAACTGTTTTAAATAGTGTGGTATGAATCCCACATAAAGGAATGTAGCCTCCGATATGCTGTGTATTCTTTCCTTTTCGCTTCCATGATTTCTCCTTCACTTATAACCAAAAAAATGTTTGGTTAAATTAAATAATAACATTACCACAATTAGTTCCCCATAGTTATTACTTGCTGAGCCTCGTGATTATACCCGCGTATATAAATTTCGGCTCTATGAAACTTGACAAAACTACTTCATATAGCTGAAATTTAAGACCTTATACAATTTTAACATTATAGCATTGTTTCAGAGAGGAATGATAGCAACTGACATTAGCAGCAGTGACGGTGGCTGCGTG
Organism: Cecropterus dorantes dorantes; assembly: GCA_018249915.1. Lineage (NCBI taxonomy): Eukaryota > Metazoa > Arthropoda > Insecta > Lepidoptera > Hesperiidae > Cecropterus > Cecropterus dorantes. The sequence goes on from DWLI01004989.1 coordinate 7,186, forward strand.
TGTGTGTTCGTTTGTTCTTTTTTGTGGTGAACCCTAATTACATTTTCTAGAACAGACATAGCCTAAAATACGCCTTATGACTTCAGATATCCAACAGCGAAAGTCCTGTTGAAAGCAGTTCAGCAGTTTCAGAGATTACCCAGAACAAACAGACAGATAAAAATTTTAGTAATCAATGTTTTATTATATATACTTTCATATGCATTTGATATAAAAAGTCTGTTATTTTAATATTACCAACAGACATTTCAATTTTATTTTGTGTATAGATTATAATTATATTTTATCACAGAGAAATATAAAAATAGCCCAAAAACTAAAAAAAAAAGGAAAATGATTGTTTACTTTTTTCTTATATTTATTAATGAAATAAGTCTATAAACTCAATGAATGATTTATGATAACACAAAAAATAATATACAATGTTTTACATTTAATTTAAATATTAAACAATTGTGGAAAATAAAGATTATATTTTAGAACATATCATCATGTCCTAAATCAGCTAACAGATTCAGTCCTCTTTCTTTTAATGCTTTCGATAGTAATTTCTGTTGTTCAATTTTGGCATCCTGTTCCCTTCTTTGTGCATCTAAGATATCATCAACGGAGACCTCTGTTAATGGAAGGTTGTCTTCTTTTTCTTTGTCCTGAAATAAAAATAAAAAAATTATCTAATTTTGATATAACAGGTTTTTAATGATAACAACAGATGAAACATTGGATTTGTTATATCTTTAAAGATATCAATAGACAAAATATTTGGTTTAAGTTCTATCAGAACATTCCAGACAACACTAATGTAACTTTTAGTTTAAAAGATAAAAGTAAATGATACATCATAATGTTTATTACATATTACATAATTATATAAAGATAAAAATTGAAAATTAAAAGTGCAATCACTGAACTAACTAAAAAACTAACTAAATACATACTTTTTAGAATTAAACAATAACAACTACTAAACTGTGTGATATATTTTATATAAGAATGAAGTAGCAAACAAGCATGTAGTCCGTCTAATAGTAAGTGGTCACTGACTGCCCCATTTATAAGCAACTCTATATAGAAACAGGGTTTTGTATGAAGTCAATTACAAATGCATTGCTACTGAGGTCTAAGATGTTTCGTATAGTGAAAGTTAAAGAATTGTGTAAGGATTACTTACAATTTCCCCTAAAAGTACTACGTTTTCCCCTCTCACGATGAAAATGCCTCTTGGTATATCACCATACTCTCGCCCAACATGAATCCTCTCTATTGTCTTATGTAGCACCAAGTTCGCAAACTGGTCCACACAGCGCAAGTAGCCGATCAGTGTCCTCCCATCTCGTAGCAGCACCATCAACTTCTCTTCATGAAACAAGCATGACGGGATAAAAACATTTCGCATACAAGTAACGTAGAAAGCAAGAATAAAACATACTGTCAAGTTCGTCTAGTAAGTTCGCCGTTCCAGCTAATGGGTTCACGTTATTCGACATTGGTTATAGATCAAATGTTATTTAGTAAATAAACAAATTTAACGTAAATATATATGTTATAGTGAAACCTGCAATCGCCGATGTATGCAATCAAAATCATATGCAATTTGACATGACATTTGATGGTTCTACGGCAAAAAGCCACAGATTTTTTAGCAATAAAATAATAATAAATATAATAAATGCTTTAAGCTTCCCTAGCTTCAAAACCAATAACTTTTAAAGAATTAATTTATAAAATAAAGTTTAAATAAAACTGGTCAACAGTTAACAACACTAAAGAATAAAAGATAAGTTATTATATTTAGTCTATATCCTGTTCAACTATATTTAGAATCTATGCCTGTTGTGATTGTGATAGTGTCTTTATTTGTCAAATTATTGCATGCATCGCACGTCAAAGTCGTCAAACGCGAACCTTTTCTTTATAAGTTGAAATGAGTTTTAGTGCGAGATATACACGAAACCAACATTATTTTGAGTGATTGCTATGTTACTTGGTGGATTTGCTTGTTAAGTGTTTTTTAAGTAACAGTAGTGAAATATCAAAATGGATTTGGACGACGTAGTTAAGTCCGGTTGGTTGTTGTTTCCACCTGCAGGAGGGAGCATGTTTAGCAAATTTCCCAAGAAGGTAATTTCTGTGTAACTGAAATTATGTATCTGGGATATACAAGTGTTGAAAAACTGGGTTCGTCATGCGATACGATTTGCGTGTTAGGGCGATGCTTTCTAATGAGTCAGGTTCGCGAACCTATAGTTTATATACAATGCATATATAATGTGGAAAACCTGCTACTGTTATGTCAACTAGTTACTCTAAGGAATACTTTGATTTTAGAATTTATAATTTCTCTTTACTATATCTGATTTCATTACTGGCAATGTAAAAGTTTAGTTTCCTAATATTTATGTCTGTTAGACCCATAAACTTGCTTATGATTTTCTTGAAAACTATTAAAGGTGGTAGAACCAGTATAATTCGACTGGAGAGGAAGGACCATGTAAACAAAAAAAAATGTAAAGTGGTTCATGCAATTTGATTGAAGAGTGAATGCCAGTTGACCTTAGTACAAGGCAATCATTTTAGTCCTCAGGAGTCGCAAGTGACTATGCATTTGTAACTTAAACTTTTGTTGCATGTGGAGTTAACCATGAGAGACAGACACCACTTTTCATTTGCAATTTGCCCATTTGTTACTTCAACTTTACAAACAAAAAAATTATACTATGTTGTATTTCTGTTTATGAGTGCTCTATTTGATTATGTTACCTACAACTACTTGTAGGTAACATAATCAAATAGAGCACTTGTACTACTACAACAGCACCTTCTTTTCCTTGTAATTAATTTATCACAGCAAATTATGACAAGGTTTAACAACTATTACAACAATTATTTACACAATGCACCAGTGGCAGAGGCCACATGTCTTTTAGTTTCGGTTCTTCTGTCCGAAGGCTCTTCTGGCCAAGGCCCACTCAGAGCAGTGGAGATATCCCTCCCTGGCCGCACACTAAGGGTGTTATCATCATCACACTAAAGGGGGATTAAATCTATACTAATATTATAAAGCACTGTTAATGGAAGGTTGTCTTCTTTTTCTTTGTCCTGAAATAAAAATAAAAATTTATCTATAATTTTGATATAACAGGTTTTTAAACATAACAACAGATGAAACATTAGATTTGTTATATCTTTAAAGATATCAATAGACAAAATATTTGGTTTAAGTTCTAT
>DWLI01004990.1:0-10413 GCA_018249915.1 Cecropterus dorantes dorantes
TCTTAATGCTCCTCTACACTCCCTAAGGAATATTCATGCTAAATTTCAACTTTCTACGCTCAGTAGTTTCGGCTGTGCGTTGTCTGTCAGTCAGTTAGTCATTCAGTATCGGAAGAGTTTTATATATTTTTCGCATTTTTGTTTAAAATCACTGCGTTTACTAATAAAATTTCACTTGAGTTATGAAACATAATAAAACATTTTAATTATTTTCAGGTAGAAGGTGAAACATTTGGGAACAAAAATATGCACCTTGCAAAAAAGTTTCGCCTTATTCAGATTTCTGAAATCTTGAAGGATAAAAGACATTTTTTCGAAACGGGAAATTCATCTGTGGAATAAAGACAGAATGGCGATATGTTCATCAACGTGCTTCGAATTCCGTTTACTCCATTAGGCAGATATTTTAATTGTTGCGTCCTGAAGCCCCACAGCTGGTCCCCTACCGCGGTGATCTATTTCGAGACAAATTACTTACGAAGTGTTGACTGCTTCCCAAATTTTGTGTAGAAGTAACTATAACTGGAATATTTGCTTTGTGGTGAATGCAAATAATTATACATCTAGAATAGTTTTTATAATTTATTTTATGTATAAGAAATACGCAGTATTTCTACGCATTGAATCAGGGATTTGTCGTAAGGAGGCGTTGTTTTGGATGTCCTTGTTGAGACCTAACCCACTGTTAAAACCACAGCTACTTGTAACTTACACCGAATATGTGCAAAGTTTCATTAAAGTCGTTACTTGCCCTAATTACAAGCTTATTACGTTACCTAAAACAATCTGTTTTTTTTGGCCGAAAACGTAAATAATGGTAAAACGTATGAAACTCGCACGAACGGACTGAACTATTTTAGTGAAACTTATCATTGAATAAAGAAATCGTATATACAAAATTTAAATAAGAATGAAATGAAAATTATAAAATTAAATCAACATCAACATAATTATAACAACATAATTTACACAATTTAAAGATGGAATTAAAATGGAATCAACATCAACACAAGTGTAACATAACATAATTTACACAATTTAAAGATCGAATAAAAAATTTAAAATTGAGTCAACATCAGCAGTATAACATAACATAATTTACACAATTTAAATATCAAATAAAAATTATTAAATTGAATCAACACCAACACAATTATAACATAACATAAACCCAAACCTCGATACGTGTTGATTTTGCTCGCGAGTAACCGACCGCCAGTAATAATAGAAATATGCAAATAACGTGGACAGCCCGAATGATGTTCAAACAAGATTACTTGTGTAAACGTTGACTGAAATTTATAACTGAATAACGTGGAGAAAATCATTGTGTAATGGCATAACGGGTGGATATAGATGTGCATATGAGAATCTGATTTACTTGCTTTTATAATGAAAGTGGAGTGGAATAACAAAGGCTTCTAGAAACGATTTTGCTTCCACTCAGGAGGTACCACCGGTACATCTAGATTTGCTTAATAACCAGTGTTACATGCTGCTGTGTTTTAATTTAAAGGTAAGATACCTAACCAAGACGTTTGGACTCAGTACTTAAGGTGAGCAATGCATGTAGTGAAACTCTAATAAGACTCAAACCTTGTCTGAGGTTGATGACGGGTGTCCAGTCCATATGCATCAGTGACCACTTACTGATATACTTACGGATGCATTGCATGCTCATTATTAATCTGAAAAAATAGAAAATAAATTAAAATAGTTGTAACAATGGCACCATTCCAGTCAAAATATGCACCGTTTATTAGTTATTCTTGAATTACCGGATTGTGATGGGGCTTTCGCATTTATAGAGAGTGAACATATTTCTAATTAAAAAACTTGTATCCTTGCAAATACCTACCGCAATATTACATATAATAAGTCTATTATAAATTAAACAGCGAATCCAAGAATAACGGAATACAGCGTATATAAACTCGCGTGTCGGTAAATTAAAAATTAAATACGTTTATACGTAAAAAATGTTTACGCCAAGCCGACATGTCACGCGAAGTTTGCAGGCGAATAAATATTTATTACAACCCGCTAATGGGTAGAGCTTTAACCTATATTTTATAATTATTGCACGATAATTAAAACACAATAGCATATATTTACGTATAACTTTGCAAAACGCGATGAGAATACACGATAATCAAATGCGAAAATTTGTTTGAAAAACTTGTATTTGGATGTGTATTTTTAAAGACAAAGAACGAGTTCATTTGTAGATAGTTTTTATATACTATATAAGAATATGAATAATTACAATTCATCAATTTACATTTAGCCTATTTTCAATTGTGTCGCAATTTTTGAATAAGTTTCTAAGTTTCAAATAAGAGCTGTTTCTGAGTTTCAAATAAGAGCATTAATTAATATTTAGGCTATTCAATGGTAAAAGTGAAGACTGACGTGAAAAGACTATTTAAATGACATAGGCTAAGGTTGACGATTCAAGAACGTACCTAGACTTATTTTAGATTCACGGTCTATTGATATAAGCGTATATAAAACTTTTTTCTTATAAGACATAATTAACTCTGAAGATGCTAACAGAGCCCAGTTAGGAATTTAAAATGGTACTAACATTTCATAGCCGGTCCCAAACGAAGCGTCACTTAGGTTGTCGGATCCCCGTGGGACAACGAACATATGCGTCCTGTTATAATTAGCGAACAATGTTTGGCTTTACCAAATCCCTTTGGGGCGTAAATTAAGAGATTTTGCGCGACGAACGGCTTACGGATACATTTGCGTTAAAACCGTACGACGTATTTGCGTCCTTGTTACGGGCATTAGGCAGCCATATTTATGACCGTGACGCGTGGCAAATCTTCAGATCATATTTTCTCATTAAATAGATTTTATTCAAACTCATGTCTGAAGCTCAAATGAATATTATTTGAAGTGCGATTACTTTATTGAATAAAGCGTTACTAAAGAAAATTAAAATTGTATTTGGTTGGCAATGCTTTTCATCAGCAATTCATCAGATCTTAATTATGTAACAAAAACATGATCATTACAACTTAAAAAAATCTATTATTATAAACTCAATTTGGAGCAGTAAGTACCTATATTTCATATAAATATATTTTTGTGGTTTTTTTTTAGTAATAATTGGTCCGTTGCTAAGGTGTCTTATTGCTTTAAATCATATTATTGATTTAGTTTTACTTTAAGCTCGGATGTGATTGAACCTCGACCCAGACTTCATTTTGTTTTCAACTCCAAATTCTTTTCAAAGTATTTAATTCTAATATCATACTCGTATTGTGATTAAAATAAACAGAATTCAAACATAACTGTTTTCCCAGCTGAAAATCCAAAACAAATTTTAACGAAGATACAATCTGGGTAACGCAGTAACAAAATCAGTAGGACAAGCAGGGCGATCGCGTCCACCCCTTTGTCCCGTCAAAAACTCTATAAGCACCTATCAGACGAGCCCATCTCTATACAATTTTGTACCAGAGTGTCATGCTAGGGGTTTTTGAACCTTACGTATTCCAAATAGTTGATGAAATGTTCAGATTGAAGTGTAAACGGGAATTTGCCGATGAGGCGCGCTAATCTGTCAGCTGAGCTGTGGATATCGTTTGAAAGGTTGTCCCCTCGCTGTTATTGTTTGTTTAGGATGACGATTCGCGGTAAAAGCCGGTTTTTGAGGCGTACGTTAATGCGATTGTACGTCAGCCAAGTGTATCCTCCACGCAGATGATGACCACAGATTAACCGGATAAATCCGAAAAAGTTTATGAAAAGTCTAAAAGCAATAACATGTCCGGTTTCGGTTTTATCATGAAAGTACAAAATATATGTATGGGTGTTGGCGTGTAAATAAATAAAAAGCTTTTGACGATCGCGTCGCGGAGCGATCAGTATATTGGTTTGACGCGCAGTGGGTTCTGGGTTTGATTCCCGGCTAGACAGACAGTTAACAATGAATTTAGATTCCTGTTCTGAGTCTGGGTGTTTGTATATTCGTCTTTGTGGGTCCACAGCACCCGCGACACAGGAGAAAATCCTAGTTGGGGCTATGAGTGTAAAAAGCGTGTTTTTTTCTTTTTTTAGAAACAGTCGTGGAGTACTGTCGGATACATATCAGATATCTAAAGAGCGTCTGTATGTATCACAAATTGTGAAATCATTTTGTCTAAGTGGATTTGTAATGTGTGATAATGTGAGGATTAACATTTAATCAATAACACTTCTTTAAAAATTACATCTAACTAATAATGCGAAAGTTTTTAAGAATTTCGCAATGCCACGACAATTTCGCAACATTTCCGAAAAACTACTAATCGGATTTTGCTAAAATTTTGCAAAGATAGTTTAAGGCCTAGATTAAACACAACGGATACTTATTATTGTGGAAAACGTGACTGAAGCAGGCTGAGCCGAGCAGACAACTATATTTAATTACTCGAATTGAGGAACCCATAGTATTGTGGTATGAATATATGATGTAAGAACAAAGATTTCTCCAAAAAATTGAAAAGACAAATAATAACATTTTGTATTATTTAATATTCTCCCCTCACTTTAACTAATTACACAGGTAGATATAATATATCACCTATTAATAAAAAAAAAACTAATAATAAGCTAAGCTAATAATAGGTGTAGGAATATAAGGGATATTAAACAATAAGGCAAATAGTTCTAATAAACTATACATCAAATTTTGTCATCGCATTCAAGGGTTAACTTTCACCCCTAATCAATCGTTATCAATTTTTAATCCCGTTCAAAATTTTACCGTTACTAAATACATTTAAAATTATAATACATTTGAACCCCTATTTTCACTCGAATACTTAATTGAAGGGCGTATTGAGATATAAGTGTGATAAGCATGCAAATCGAGATTACGAAACTCAACTGTCCACTTAGTTATGCCCAATGGGTAACAGGATTATCAGGTTTAAAGAAATTGTCAGAATAAAGCTGTTCGTGATGTTAATCGGGACATCATTGTACTTGTCAGCTTTTCGATACAAATTCGATGACAATTTGTTTGTTAGTTGCTTTTGTTTCTATATATAGGGTATTTATTTCAAATTTTCGTGATTGGTAAAATCCGAAATGATTAGGAAGCGGAAAATGCTGAAGAGGCTTTCCAGGGGAAATTTGATAAAAATTAAAGTTCATATATTATGGCGTCATCGGATGTGTCACTTACGAGGGTCAAATCCTGTGAAATAATGATAAATGTTAACGGTGGCAGAACCAGTGTAGTTCTAGCGGGGAGGTACCGCCGCCACACCTATTTGTAGCGTGAAGTAGTTTTTACGTTTCGGTAGAAGAGTGGGGCTCACTTTTATATGAGGCGACAATCTTAGTCCTCGGGAGTGGCAACGTATCTGTTATTGACTTCATATAGAATCACCTCTTCTTCAATTTTATTTAAATAAAAGTTAAACCAAAGGAAAGTAGCAAGTACATTTGACGTCTGAAAAAACTTTTCTAACATTGTAACGTGGTCTGTGGTGCTAAACTGCTAACTAGAGTAGATATTTCAAAAGGTAAAATTTCCATTATATGTATTCCAATGAATAATTCGAGTTTATTTAAGCCGTAAAGCAAAACCAACATCTGAACTAAAGGCGAATGGAGCCGTAAACCACGACATATATATTAATTAATGTTTGCATATTAAGTTTATTATTGTTACATTTCAGTTATGGCAGCCAGAAATAAAATTAATCGTAGCAATAAAACACACTGCTTGGAAATATGTCGCAAGACGTAAAAGATAAGGGCGTAGAATCAATCCGTTTTCTCACATGTATTATTTTAGTCCACGGCTTGACCAATCACAGAGCGGACCCTAACGACGGACAAAAGCACAATTAAGTACAGCCAGGGTCCGTTAACAAAGGCTGGAGAGCACACAATTTGTTGCAGCCACCTTTATCTGGCCCACTATTGACCCCTTTACCCTATTTCACTCGCCAACCCTCTTAATGCTGCTATGGTAATTTCGACCCTTACTTTTTTTGCTAGCATTTCGCTCATTGCCCTACATTAAATTTAGTCTGCGGACAGGATTTTTTGGATAATAGAATTATTATTACTCAATGTGAACAAAACATGTGGTCGTGTTAGGCACGCTTTAGTGACATTTCAAGTGATTTGCAATCCCGCTGCATTTACAGTACCCTCCGTTAGCGAGAATGATACCTATGATTACTTTTAGAGAACACGTGTTATTCAATAGGTTTGGAATTGTTCATTAATATTAAATAAGTTCGGACTTGGGGTTCGCTTTAGACTTTGGATGGGGCACCTTGTTTTATATAGGTCATATAATGACGTAAAAATATGTACGATAAATATAAATATATTATTATATTCATTGGTAAGTCATTTGAATTTTTTTATTGGCAATACAATAAAATTGTAAACTTTTACTTTTAATATATACAAGATAGCCCTTTATGTTTTTTGAACGTTTTATTATAGTTCATCTAATTCAAAACATGTTATAGTTTCTACTAAATTTTATTATGTATTTAATCTAAAAAAATGTCCCATATAAATATAATTTTGTTTGTAGGCTTTTTGATTAGCTTTGTGAAACGCCTTCGCAGTTTAAACTGATTCTGCCTTTACCAAAGTAGCACTGTTAACTAGAAGCAGGATACGAAAAACCGCACTGAATATTGAAAACCGTTCGAGCTCCGAGCTCCACTCTTTTTGCTGAAGTTCGGTCGTCCGTACCGTAGTCAGTCAACGCCTTGCATTCGTTCCGTCGTCGCTCATTCCGCGTCAACGCATGCACTAATTAGTTGACACCCGACACCGACACGTTCTAGCTCCCATAGGAAACTTGGCTGAACGAACCAGGTGTGAAATCGAATGCTTATATTATTTTTAATTTGGTAACGAGATGGGAGTCACGGTCCGCTTGTGAAAAGTAAATTGGCTTGGAGATATACCAGAAAAATTGACGGAAAAGATATTTTAATATAAATGTAACAAACGTGACATTTTCGAAAGATGATGGAACCAGTGGAGTCACGTGGTACCATTGTCACGCCTATTAAGTTGCCGCTCATGTTAGGCATGCGTTTCGTTAATAGCTGTATATAGCGAGCCAAGGAAATGGATATACGTACATACAAACCTACACACATACATATGTTCGAAAAATATTACCCTCCTTCGGACGCATTCGGGTAAACATAGCAGATTACTTATTTTTTTATGCAATGAAGTGTGAGTCTTCCATTACACCGACTTTTTTCGTTAAGTCATATATAAGAAACATACTTTTAATGATGTAATGGTTTCTTTAAAGTATAACATTTTTTTTCTTTAAGCGCTGTTTTACATATGAAACATTAGGAAAACTCACGTTAAATGATCTTACTGCAGTAAATTTTAAACTAGTACTCTAAAAATAAGTTGCTGTGGTTTCTAAACACGAAATGTTCCCAACAACCCGTTATCCACAATCACATACGAGTGAAACCACAAAACTGCGACAAAGCGTCACTCGTTACAGCTGCTATCGGAAACTTGGTCATGTCCCACTAATTAGTGCCCACGCTTTATTTGCTGAGCGTTTCAGCGGTTTGGCTAACTAATGTAGGGAACTAAATTTTGTAGCATCATTTTTGGTTACGTTAAAAATTTCTGATATAAATACTAAATTTAAGTGATTTTTTAAAGCAGGAAACTTTTTTAGGCGCGTTGGGATTTTTTTGAAAAAGGAAAAAATACCACTGAATTTGCGTCACTGTTACTGTAACCGACACCTCTGTATATAATACTAACGGCCAGGTACATGCTTCGCTACGTATAAAGTGAAATAAAAAAAAGGAATATCAAATTCATTTATTCAAAAAAAAAAACATTTTATTAATTGTTAGCTATTTTAAAACTTAATCCAAAACGTTTGGATAAACAGTATTTTTTGTTTTTCCATTTTGAGCATGAATAAACAAACGGATTTTTAGATAAATATGAAAATAAAGGAATAAAAGGTTTCTCTCTAGACTCAATTAAAAGTGTAGCTTAATAGCCTTATCAGACTATCAAAAACAGTTCATCCACTTTTTGTAACAGCTTATATTGCTAAAAAACAGGACTCCAAAACAGATATTATTTAAACTTTTTATATGAATTTCTAGAGAAGTCTCATAAAATACATTTTGATAAAATTAGACAAAATATTCTCCGATCCTTATATTAACAACGCCGCACGAGCGAAGCCACAAAAAGCTATTGCAAACTTGTTCCTGTTTCGCTAATTAGTGTCCTAGCTTACGCCTCGGGGTCTAGTGGTCAACATACCTACGTGAGCTGAATCGCTATATATGATGACAGTTTGAAGTATAGGAAATCTTTACTCTCGTTGTCTATCTTGATTTTGTGGTCATTAAAAACAACACTGAGTTTTATAAATATTACAATCAATTTAAAACTTAATTTACAAGGATTTTTTTACAAGGAAAGAATGGCAAATCATTTAATTGTGACATCTTTGTCATCATCCCTATTTAGTTCATATTATATGAAATATATTATGAAATTTCATATTATTATGAAAGATACGTATTATGGAACTTTTATGTTTAGAAAGTCGTTTAAAGTTTCTGTCTAAGTAGCAGCAAATATTATATTAATATTGGTATAAGTTTTGCATATTAGATTGTCTTTTTTTAATTTAATTCGTTCATTTTATTTATCTGTTTGTGTTCTGTTCTTGTTCATTACTAATTATTCTACATGGGGTTGATGTTGTATCATAGTACCACGATTTAATATAGTACTACGATTCGAATTTCCCCGATTTTATAGTTATAGTTTATGCAATTTCACACGATCTTGCACAGGACATGCAAGATTTCAATATTCCTTCTAAACTATTTCTTATCAATGAAGAATACTCGTACAATCAGAAGACATCATACAAGAAAAACTGTGACTGTTTGATGTTAACAAATATACTGTTGTTGATTCTTGGCCATTTGTTGATGATCGTGATAAATAATAAAACGACGTTTTCTCAGTATCACTGCGATGACAGTTAAGATTTATTTTAAAAGTCATAGATAAACCACAGACAATAGTTTATATAATTGAACAACAGATGTTGCTTAAATACATGTTTATTTGATGTCACTAGTGTAAATAAATATCTCATTCTAACAAACACGAAGACAACTATTAACTCATTTATTATTTTTAATACCGCAGATGCTCTAGGGCATGGAAAATTTCGTAAAAACATTCACGCGTACATAAATGAAACCACAGAACTACAAGCGGACAAAGCTTCACAAATTGCGACTGACATCGGGAACTTTGTCTGGTTTCATTAATTACATCTCTTGCTTTATTCACTGAGTTAGGCTGTGACTGAGTAATAACCCTAACTATAGAAAATGGGTTCCTATATACCTAGTGTTAAGGCTTCATAGATTATTTTGTAACTAATGCTAGAATTTCACAAAAAATCAACATATATTGCCCATTAGTGGCAACAGGTTTCAATAAAACAATGTTTTTGTTGCCTTATCATTCCTTCTTTCACATGTTATGCGTTGTGTTGTGTATAAAGTTAATATATAATTAGATCTTCATTTAAAAGCTGCTGCTCAAGGGTGGTAGTCGGTATAGTAGATATCAGTAAAATAATCCGACATTAGGAAATTACAATTCACTTACAGAATAAATTAATGTATACCTGCTTCTCGTGCTCAGATATTAGATATTAACACTTGCTTGTCTGTAAAGTTTACTTGACCAGAATTGTCTCCGTTTTGGATAATTTTTAATATTCTTTAATCGATGCATCCAATTCTGTTAAGTACGGTTTCTGTAGTATTAACTACGCTTGGACAGTAACTACATACTTAGATTCAGTAGTTATGGGATTTGTAATATATATAAAAGTGATTGTTAATAACATAAATTTAAATTCATTTTATCGACATTACAATTGATTAAGTATTTTAAGCATTATAGAAAGTAAAGGCATTATATTACAAACTACTGCAGTTTTTTTAATGCTATTTCAATAATATTATTATTTTTTTTATTACATGATAAATAAATTAAATAATATAATAATAATAAGTATACTTTAAATTGTTTACTTTACTCACTACAAACTATATTGTCAGGAACACGACCAAACATACTAATTAAAGTCCTGGCGCTCATTCGCCGCGGTAGAAAGTTCCCGCGTTCTAACCGACCTGGGCTGGCATCGCACTGTTCAAATTGTACGTACTTGCTCGTACATTAAAATAGATAAGAAGGGTTTTTTTAATGAAATTGACTTGAACATACAGTCTACCTACCTACCTAAAATAGTCTTACCTGAGATTTGCCACAGAGGCGTTACTACTAGGCGAAGTTGAAACTAGAACACGGCGGAGCTTAACACTGATTGTA
>DWLI01004991.1:0-10412 GCA_018249915.1 Cecropterus dorantes dorantes
GTGCGATTCTGCGCTAGTTCCATGGAATGGTACATTGAGGTGTTGCTTAACTCCTTTACAGCATCAGTCCATCGGGTTGACTCCTTTACAACATGTTTGAGACAGAAGTAACGAATAAAAAATTATAATACCAACTATTACCCGATAAATTATAGGGGGTCAAATTTAATGCCAGGTTACCATTTATTGAAAGCTTATTCCGACTACATCGGTGTGAATAAGCCTTCAATAAATGGTGTGTTGAAGGCAATGTAATTTACCCACTAGGTGGTAGGTATATAGTTTCTGGTAATGGTCAACATTACAAAGACAATGAACACCAAAGATATGAGAGAGACAATGAACACCAAAGATATCTTGTGGCGACCTCCCGCTACTCATCAACAGAAGACGTCACCGTATTCTGAAACACGCTATCGGAGTTTTCTCAACATTCTGCACATATACAAGTTCCGAACAGAAACTGTCGGAGCACGGCCGCTCCCCAGGCATGATCACTTAGCCTGGCGGGAGATCCTATGCCATAATCTCTTCGTAAGTTAAGAAGTCAGATCGAGAAGTTAATTAATACAACCTTGTTAAAATGTTAAAAGGTTAAATCTTACGAAGTTTAACCTATCCGTTAACGGGAATTTATCAATGGATTTAAATTAATGATCGCAAAGTAAATGGTCACATTCATTTAGTATAAAAAATGCGATTCACTTCTCTTTAGACAAATTGATTTCTACTGGTATTTATCATTGATGAAATATAGCTTATTTTGCAATTAATCATTCGTTCATTCAATAAACAAATTTCATAACGAGACTTTAAATGCATCTCGTTACCATATTTATGTAAGTTTGTTTGTAAATGAATCCTTTTAATAACGTATTCAAAATATGCACTAGGGGTGCTATGCGGTTTCACCCGGTACTGAATACGAAAAAAACATACAAACATAGGATGATGTTATATAGCCTTCCTCAATAAATGAACTATTCAATACAAAAATAATTTTTAAATTCGAACCTTTTTAAGATTAGCCCGTTCAAGCAAACAAACTCTACTGCTTTATTATATTATAAATGTAGAAGAGTATAGAATATAGATATGAGAATATGTCGTGGTCCCAACTAGGAGTTCGGTTTTTCTGACCAGTAACACCGTACATCTTACTAATATTATAAAAGCGAAAGTTTGCGTGCGCGTGTGTGTATGTTTGCGTGGAAGTGTAACAAACATACACCCTATGTGTTTGTTACCCTTTCACGCAAAAACTTGGTCTTGGGTGACATTTGGCACACACATAAAAAACGCTTTCTACACTCATAGTCCCACGCTAGGATTTTCTTCTATGACGTGGGTACTATGGACACAAAAAGAAGAATACACAAACACCCAGACCCAGAACAGAATCTAAACTCATCATTCAGATAACTGTCTAACCAGGGATCGAAGGCGTAACTCACTGCGTGTCAGACCGGTATAGTGACCGCTCCGCCACGCGGGTTGTCAACGGATACTTTTCATCGTTTACATGTTCCACGCGGGCGGAGACGCGGGAAGAATCTTGTATCACATAACATTATTATTGCTTGGGATTTCAATTATACATGTTTAGTATGTGTAAAATATTCCTCAACTTAATATATTAATTAACATCATACAATTACGTAACCTTGACAATTAGGATATAAGTAATAGTTATTATTTATGTGGCATTTACGAGTGATTATTCTGTAAGTAAATTTACGCTCATTTAAACCTAAAAAAAATATATCAAATGAATACAATTCAAATGAATTGCTTACTGCCTACATTTAATAAATTGTGACTGAACTTTTCTTAAGAAATTATCGCAAAAGGAAGATTATTCGCAGTTCGTAATCATATACACCTACTTGTGTATATGAGTATGTACTGACGACCCGCGTGGCAGAGCGGTCATGGTGACCGCTCCGGTTTGACACACAATGGGTTCCGGGTTCGATTCCCGGCCAGACAGACATCTGCATGATGAATTTCGAATTGTGTTCCGGGTCTGGATGTTTGTGTATTCGTTTTTGTGTGTCCATGGTACCCACGACACATGAGAAAATCCTAGTGTAGAAACGCTTTCATCACTCATAGCCCCTATGAATGTAGAAAGCCTCTTTATTTAATTAAATATTGTATACTCTGGAATTTACTTTTATGCATTGGCTTAGAAACTAAAGATATTATTGTCGTGTGGCAATGTTTTTATGAGTTTTGGGCCTCTACGAAAAAGGCTGGAGTGTACTCAATCATGCTTGTTGTTGATTTTGCCGAGACTATATTGAAAGCGGCAAAAAAATTAATACTCATTCCAAAATATAGAAAAACATTTTATCTGTAGATATAATAGTCAGTTAATAAATAACTTTTAATTTATCGTCGTATCATTGTAATTTATACAATACAACAGTCTGTAACCACCTGTTATACCCAAACCACAAACGGCCCACGTGACATCTTAGTAACGACCACGTAATGACTAAGAGCGGCTAAAAATAACCACACAGGGACAGACACAACGATAGCTGGATAAACTCCGTGTAGGGTTGACATGTTAAGTTTATTATTAACGGATTTTTATCATTTAACAAATATACGTAATACATACGTAAGTATCAGTGTCCTTCCACGGATACAACGGTATCGATGTTATTGGAGTTAGACATGGATGATTAGACAGAAGGATAAACAGATAATATTAATATTATTTATTTAACATTATTATATGCTTAGGTAAACTTAATAGAATTTATCTAATTCGTTTGTCCAGCTTCGCTAAATAGTCTTGCGAAGTACGGCTCTTGGTGTCCAGAAAACATCTATCTATTGTTTGGTTCCTAGCCACCAATCCGTTGAGTTGACCAATCCGTTTTTCCGCGACCATACGAGTATGTAACCATCAGAAAAGTTCAGCACAAGCACTGAGTGATTATACAGATGTATAACATGCCTCCTTTGCTAACGAAATCCGTCCATCCATCGGCTATTAGAGGTCCACTGTTGGACTTAAACCTCCCATAAATGGCGCCACTCCAACCGGTCCTGTGCCTGAATCCAACGGTTTCCCGCTGTCTTGCTCAAGTCATCGGTCCACCTAGCCTGGGGGCGACCTGTGCTCCTTTTACCTAACGATGGTCGCCACTTTAGAACTAACAGAGAAATAGATAATTACAACGCTAGTTGTCAGTGCATCGTCGGATTTAAGGAAAAGCTGTTTTGCAACATGTTTGTTAAGCTCTGTGTCACAGTATCAGGAATACTACGGTAGGAAGTTTATTCCACATTGCCCTTGCTTGTTTATAGATCGGTCTATGCTGCGTTCCTTTGACTTGGGATTTTGATAGCATACGATTATCTAACGTTAAGTTAATTCAGATGTCTTTTATATTATTATCAATAACTGTTTTAGTGCTGCTTTCTAAACGAGTAAAATTAAGGTGGTCAATAGTGACTTAATATGGATTAATAGACTTTCCGCCTCTTTGACAAAATTATGAACAATCTCCAGATATAAATGTAGGTTTCCTTGCGAAGACTGTATTGAACGTTAATGCAAGTAAAATATATTTTGTAATACTCATATTTAAATACTTTCATTTCGAGGCGTTTATCAGACATCTAGAGTAAGGTAAATAATTTGAAATATGTCATTATATAAAACATACGTCATTATCGAATTAAATATTTCTCACACTAAAATCCACCATTAATTATTATCACATCACAACGATTATTACATGAAACCATATGATCTTTTGCATTAAAACCATATGTTAATCAGTTAAGTAGATCAGCCTCACTAACAAATTGAACACTTAGCAACAGATGTTGCTAATTATTTCTGTTGTATGATTATACATATGTATAGTTGGCTGAAATGATTTTCCTAGTCAGTATTATTATGATAACAGTTCCGTTTATGCAGGGCTTGCAAAATATTATGGATCGTTGTATCTGCAGTTACTTGTGGACGTTCTATAGTAATATTATTCTTTACAGTTGTTATTGCTCTTTAGATTTTTTCACAGCAGAAGTTTTGACACGTCTGTATTCCAGTTAAATGGATGGACTGTATGTACATGATAATACTATATCTGATATAAATCCGATGTTACAATACGAACAATATTCCATGCAAAATCTGATGCTGAGTGAATAGTTTTTAATATAGGTAGATTCCCACGCAAAGTTATTTTAGGTAACAGGTGTCGATCGTGGGTGTTGAAGCTAGATTTTCATTTTAGTACCAATAAATATTTGCTTTTGTATCAGAATTATTTCAATACGTGCAAGACCGACGAGTTTTGAATAGATAGCACGAATTGATAAATATTGTCTGATGCACTTTTATTCAATAGACTTTAAAGACAGGTGGCCAGATAAGCTTCACATTAAGACAGGTAACTCACCTTGTGAACGATTTCAGAATAGAAATAAACAGGTGATAGAGCATCTAAAATGGTCGATAATGATATCTATCATCATGATATTATAAGATAAAAGATAAAGAAGGATGACGACAATGAGTGTAATGATCATAATCTGAACCATTCTGCTAGTGGTAAAGTTTTAAATGCCACCACAACACAATTTCCTTATGTCGTCGATTCTATGGACACACCGAAACATCTATAAAGATCCATACTTACACCACAGATCTAAATTCGTCTCACAAATGCGTGGCGAGAGATCAAACAAGAAAACCTCTGTCAAACCGATATGGAAATCGTTGCATGCGTCAATCCATACAAACACTAAAGCAGCCCTATATCATATTTGCCACCATTATTCCAAATATAGAATACACACATACATTCCAAATATAGAATCTGAAAATAGCACAAATTATTTACACGTCCGTTGGCGTTATCGCTATTATTAATATTATAAACCGACACGTTTTATTATGAGCGCTATTTATAACCAGTTAACAATACGTATCATGTTTGCGTGGATGGGACAACACGACAAAATATAGCTTAAGCTAGCAATTAACATAAATAAGGTTATGGATCCTAATATACTTGTATTTCAGGTGAATTGCAGTATTTTATAAAACTAAACCTAGGTTAGATTAAAAAAAAACAATTAGCCTTATTTTACAATGTGCTTGACATTGTAAAATAAGGCTAATTGTTTTTTTTATTTATGATTTCTGCTTTTGTGTTATCCAATAGTATTAAGTATTCAGTGTTTATGTATGTAATAGTACCAAATTTCAACGTCCAGTAATATTTGGGTGAAGAAGTTACAAACACACAAACTTTCGCATTTATAATATAATTAGTAGTATTAGTAAGATTAACTAAGAGCAGCTCGTCCTTCACACTTCATTCTACAAAACTACCAATATTTATAGATATTGATGCTTCTGTATTTGATCTAAATGGTTCAATAACACAAACAACATGTTAGTCATCTAATGCATTACAACTGACCTCAGATGATGCTATACTATTAAGTGTTCGCCCATCATCTTCTATAAAGTCACAATGATTCCATTGAATGATTTGATTGTGACTGTGATCATGCAAATTACAGTGTGTGGCAACTCATGTTTACAACATCCATAAGTATCCATCCTGGCATACCTGTAGTTCCGGGATTGGAATTGGGCAACGTTATACCTTGTCTGTCGTAAGAGGGGCTAAAAGGGTCTTTCAGGGTTGCGAGCAACACGTGTGGGAATTCGAACTATCCAGACAAGCGACCCCGGGAAATTTGTGGTCGCATTTCGGCGAATTAATAAGACGGTGCAGTGAAAATCACTGCACCGTCTTATTAATTCGCCGAAACTACGCCTAGAAAGGCGTTCACCTGGGTGCAGTTCAGTTCACCGAAAACGCCTAGAAAGGCGTTTACCTGGGTGTAGTTCGATGGGGCAACAAGCTCCCACTCAGGTTGCAATCCGTTGGAGATCCCGGAGTCCTCTTCGCAGTGCCAAGGACGGCCATCGGGGTGGTTGCGATAAAAATCCCATCTAACCTGGTGTCAACACGTCAACGTTTTTCCTTCGAAAATAAAAAAAGGGCCCACTACTGGACATATGCCTCCCTTCATTGAACTTATTCTCAATGCTTACAGCTCTAAGCATACGTGATGATGGCACTGAGTGTAGAAATCAAAGAGATAAAAAGACGCTACTGTCAAAATCCCCAGCATTTTGTCTCTTGGTCGCCTCCTAGGAAATTCAAGAGAGGTAGTGATCATATGGTAATACACTGCAAGCCTAACATTCAATAAATAACAGCTACATGTATATAATAAAATACAATGAATTGAAATCGTTAGTTAAAAATTCTTGTTTGGTGCATACACCACAAGCGGGAAATTATGATAGCTGCCAAAAATAATTTCAGACTCCCAAAAATGTTTATAAACAAGTGTCTACTTGTATTTTTGCAGACGCTCATATATCAGAATAATTAAGAAAGTAAAAGTGTTGTCTGAGGATGAACTAAAAAGTAATATTCTTATCTTACTTTTCAAATAATCAAAAAATATCGCTAAATTAGATGTTTACTCTTTAGTAGAAAGACATGAAGTTTCTGAATGATTTGTCAATAATTGACTATAAGATAACGTACTCGTACGTAAGATGAAATTAACGATATTTAAATTTTCACACGAGAGCCCAGAATTTTGAATTTAATAGATTTCATGTGTATAGAATAGACATCCTAAATCATAGCAACCGCTTGACACTTTTACATTATGCAGAATTCTATTTAAAGAATTGTCAGGTTTCATTGTTTCAAGTTTCTATATAAAACGGCTTGAATAAAACATGATCTGAGCACGCCGATCGAAACTGGTCTCCATAAGACGTTCTATTTATAAACTGCTTATCAACGCACACACTAGCGGTCACACAGATAAAGCTATTTGAATTTTAAACACATTGCATATCTATAACGGATTTACGTTCCGACTACGAAATTCAAATTTATATCAAGCACGATGACCTTAGCCAGTAATAGTAAAAAAATATTCAAAAGAAAATAATAAAAATAATCTTGAACTGGAAAAGATCAAGGCAATAAATTAACCTCAAAAGATGTACCTGATTTCTGTTCGAACTAAAAATAAGTCAGTTACGTCATCATCCATTTTAGATTTTAAATAAGTTGACACCTAAATCTGAAAAAAATCTAATTACTTTTGGTGGACAAAAGTTGCGGACTTCATCTACCCATTGCATTCTTCCAGCAACACATAAAGATAATCTTTGGGTCTTGCTGGAAGAATGCATGCACAATGCAATCACAACATATGCTTACTTAAGAACTCACGAAAGAACTGTCCATAAAAATATTTAGAACGTTATTAATATTCATCAAACATAATAATTATGATTCTTAGAGTTAGATATAAAAGAATTAAGTAATTGTACTGCGACGGTATCACGTCTTAGAGTAGGAAATGAGAGTTTACCTGCCTTAAAAGATATTTTACTACCAACTCAATAGGGATTAGTGAATATCGATCACAAGTGCATCGTGAAGACAAAAGTGAACAGTCCTCATAGTGAATCCACCTTTAAACATCCTTGAAATGGCAGCGCTATATGCCATAAAACAGAAATATAAATGGTGGTTGTGCCCCAGTATGCGTATATAGTATTCTATACCCTTTAAACTCATAGAATATCAAAAGATTCTATGAATAATAGTTATAATTGTACGTGTGATTGTGATTGAGCTGTCTATGTTAATTGATAGGATCAAGGTTGCGAATGTATATGTCAAAGCACACAGTAAGCTATTCAAGTAAGTCTAAGTTTATGATTTTATAGTATCTCAACTAAAAGACACTCCATTCAAAGCCATGAATGCATTACGTTTGTTTGAACGCGTGGAAAATGCAAAATTTACTGTTGTCGACATAAAGGTGCGTCCGAGTACCATTCAAGGCAGTCGAATGTAAATTCAGAAGTGCATTCTGCAACGTCTTTTATCTTTATTTTTACCACTTATAAATATAACCTTATTTAAAGGAAGGATATCCAAAATATTATTTTAATGCTACACGAATATAACGTCGTTTGGAATACTTAATTGTCCGTAATTTAATTAAATTTAAAAATTAAGCGTACTAAAAAATAATTATACTTAAGTATTTACTGGTGAAACAGTAATGAAGACACATTTTAATACCCAATTTAAGCTGATGGTATTAAATACCGTTTACCCAAATGCAATAGGTACTGCAAATTAAAACGAAATTGGCTTAATTGGTAATAAGTGCGGAGGTAAGGTAAATTGAATACGACGATATTAAAAACATAAAGAAACCCATTTTATCGTTTCTAGATACGTTTAAAAGCAAATCAACAACTTCAGAAACAAGTTAAGATAAACAAGCACCTACATCTAAATAAACGTGCCCGGAGTAGAGCTATTCCGAGATCAAACAAATTTGTAGCAAAGATGTTTATTGTGAGTAATCAATATGTATTCGGTATGGTTCAATCTATGTTAATATACGCATTTGAAGAACCAACGCTGATACAAAAATCTATTTTGATTGTTCTATTAAAAATGAGAATTGTGGTTGTTTTAAAGATTTAAATCTTACAAGAGTTGTGAAATGAATTGAGTCAATCTCAATACTTTTACTTTAAATTTTATGATCACAAAAATGTATGATAATACTGGAAAATATTTTGGTAATAGTGTGTATAAAAGCAACATCTATTGTATGATTAAGTACTTCGTTTGATTCTATTAATAGATATCTGTGTCAAGGTCCATGTATGTGTTAAGTCCATGGTATAGAAATCTATTCATAGAATTGGCTAATTGTAAATTTTGTTTAACGAACCGATCACACAGCCCATCTGATGCTAAGCAATCATTGGCGCACTTAAAGAAACCGTAATAAAATGTAAAAAGAATGAGATTCCTATCCAAAGATTCATTTTTACCCATGTAGCTAAGTTGAGGTGCAACTTTAAAGTAATTATTTATCACATCTTTCAAATCAGCTCAAAACAGCACAAATATTGAAACACAAAAGTAGAAGAAAACTACTACTAATGTAGTAGTTTTCTTCCTGTACACGTGACCAATTTTTTCCATCTGCTAATTTCAATTAACAATAAAAAAATGTATGTAGACGATTGTCAGGATAGTTAATTATATCAAGCTGTTTATAAGTTATTTTACACGATTTAATAAAGATATAGGTTTATATAAGGTACAAGTACAAAGTTTAAAAAACCAGGTGTTGAGAAGGAATGTGAAAAAGCTTTATTAATACATAATTAGCATAACTGTATGTTGAGTAAGAGATACGACAAATATTGACTTACGACAGTTAGTTTAAGCAAATATAGTTCACGCTTGGTGAGAGCGATATTATTATCACGTGATGCCTCCACTTGAATCTATATTCCGCTGAATCAATTTCCTTGCGAGTTTCACCAATTATTTCATGTTTATCAGCTACTTTTACTTTATTACTACACTAATTAGATTTTATTTAATAGTCTGTCGGTTGTCGACATTCTTTAGACTTGATAACTAAATGGCATTGACTGGAGCTGGCTGCCGCTTCTCTTTTACCAAAGTTCAGAGTTCAATTCAATGATATTAATATTTTAGCTATTATGTTACTAGTTCGTTTCAGATCAGAAGGAAGTTCTTGCGTTCGAGATGACCTTAGTGTGTTCTCGTGAGATTTATTTATGGACTAAAATCAAAGTACAAGTGGGCAGCACTTTTTAGAATTTAGAACAGATTCCATGCGTTACATTGGTAGGGTCTGTGGTAATTGTAGAACTTTAAAAATTAGAGAATAAGAGAGAATATGTTCTCGTGAGATTTATTTATGGCTACAATCAAAGTACAAATGGGCAGCACTTTTTAGAATTTAGAACAGTTTTGATGTATTACATTGGTGGGGTCTGAGATATTTGTAGAACTTTAAATTTTAGAAAATGTGAAATAGGTAATTAGGAATTAGTAATTTAATTGTATTTATTATTAGAATAAGCTGTATCAGTTTAGGTTTGAAATAATGGTAGAAACTAATGGCCACCGCTTACATTTTACGGCTAGAGTTGGCGTTAATCTAAATAATTTATATACCAATCGGAAGCGAAGCTGTCACAAAGCCAAAAGTAATAGCTAGATAAAATGAACGTTTCTTGATTGGCATCGAGCCACAATTTGCAAGTATAGTGTTGAAATAAAATCACTAGTTTATGCCCGCGGATTTGTCAACATGTATGTCTTAATTAAAAAAAAATCGAAGTTCCTAAATAACTGCCAGATTTAATTTTCGTTTCATGAAAGGAAATGACCTTCGGAAGTGTTGTAAGAATACAGGGGTACCCAAAAATATAGTAAAATGTGTACTACTTTCAATGCAATCAATATATCATTATC
>DWLI01004992.1:0-10411 GCA_018249915.1 Cecropterus dorantes dorantes
AGGAAATGACGAGTGTTAAACTTATTTGATAAGATTGTTCAATCAAAATATATTATGTATATAATATTTATTCCAAGATCCAGTTGCAAAATTTAAAACAATACAACACATATGAGTACACATTATTATTTACATAGTAGATAAAATTAGTACCAGATATAGGCTTTATTTTATGTTGGCAGACACTTGTTGATAAAATGAAGAATGAAGTAGGATAGGGTAGGTACTTCTTACTTCCCATCTTACTCTACCTTCAAGATGTAAAGATATAACCAACCCTATAGTTCGTTCGTGTTCGTGTCGTTGCTTAGCCGATGATCGACTATGGGTACGAAGAGATCGCTAGACCAGTGAGGTTCCGGTG
Source organism: Cecropterus dorantes dorantes (assembly GCA_018249915.1). NCBI lineage: Eukaryota > Metazoa > Arthropoda > Insecta > Lepidoptera > Hesperiidae > Cecropterus > Cecropterus dorantes. Next base: position 365 of record DWLI01004992.1, read on the forward strand.
AAATAGTTGCTCACCAGGTGGTTGATAGTGTTAAAGTGAATAAGTTACGTTGTGCAGACTTTAGAAGTTTAGACGAATGCTGATAAAAATTGTTATTTTGAGAATAAATATAAAAGCTTGGGTGATTTCGTTGAATTAGGTTACTTACAACATGCTCGTATTACCTGTATCTGAAATACGCTACTTCTTTTCAGCAACATACCCGTTCGACTTAACAAAGACAAGATTACAAATACAATCCGAGGTGGCTGCAGCTAAACATGGATTTAAGGTAAAAGCATTCACGAGCTTAAGACTATTTAACCTTAATAACGCTGTCCTATTTATTCGGTAGGCTGAAGTCCACTTTGTAAACGTAGAAAACGAAAAGTAGTTCATAAACCTGCTATACTATATTAAAATATTCTTAAATACCAACCAGCGATAGAAGATAAGGTTGTGTAATCTTTTCTACTATTTCTAGGAGGTACAGTAAGTTTATAGTAGACTGCAGATAATCGAGTACATTGACTCTAAGTACATGAGGCCAAGTTTATATAGAACATGATTTTTTTATATGAATTCATTTAACATTTATTTTATCCGTACTTTGTTTTTAACCGACTGCATCAGGAGGGTATTATTTTTTCTAGACGGATTGTGATGTATAACTTATCATATTAGCCGCGATGTTATACTGTACCATGAGTCAAATCTTTCCAACTATTTAGCTTCTGAAATTCCGCTTGGGATTTTAAATATCACGGGACGTACAAGAGTAAAAGTATAATTCTGATATTTCTTCTAAATCACTATCGAACAATAAAGAATACAAACCTGTGTAATTTAGAGGTACCTAGCCTAACCTAACTTGTGTGTTAGGTCGCTACACGTAGAGTCGATCAAAACATCATAGTTGGAACTAGCTTGTGCAAGGCGGCCATATCACGTCCTTCACAAGAATATACAAGTATATAGAGGATTGATTTGATGGTGATATTACCACAGTTTCACAGAAATTTACCTACTGCTAACACTGTCAACATAACAAATTCAAGGCAATTTATTATTACAGATGGAAAACCACGGCATGATCAAAACAGCGGTGGGTATAGCCAAACAGGAAGGTATCTTGAAGCTATGGACGGGCTTAATGCCAATGTTCCAACGCCATGCCATATATTCCGGCTGCCGGATCATATTCTACGAACATTTCCGTGACATGCTAAAAGATGAAAATGGGAAAGTTTCTTTAGGGGCCGCGTCTATAGGTAAGTCATTTTGTAATGAGGCATTTCGATATTTGTTTGCCTGGCGACTATTATACATTTTATAGGAACTATGATGTATCGAACAAGAGAAGATTGACGATGAAGACGTACAATGTTTTTACGTAGTACACGCGCCGTGTGCAGTGCTTCCAGATCGTGATTAAAAATACTGTATTTGGTTTACAGAATTATATTACAGTAAATTACATATTTTTTGACAACTTTCTCTGCAATTTGACGATCAAATAAAAGGTCATTCCTTGATCAATTTTCGAAATAAAATCATAAAATAGTTCTTTTATTTGCTTCAAACTACATTGTTGGTAAACAAAGTAGATTCCTACACTAATTTTACCATTGCAGTATACAGTAAAAATGTAAAAAATCAGTAGATCTACTGTAATTACAGTGCATCTGGAAGCACTGCGTGCGTATGTCTGCGTGTTGGAGCATGCTTTCATGCACACGTGCTTGTACGAGTGTACGTTTATGCTTGGAAGTATGTAGTACGTTTGTGAATATCTCTACATGTGTATATTGTCATGGTTTGAAACTTTCATTATGATATTGTCTCAAAATACATATGTGAATAATTCGCAAAATGTCAACGCGGTAAGTCATTAATGTACCACGTCCAAATGGTTCTTTTCGTATCAAACTTAAAAGCATCGTTAGTTCGGCCATTGTACGAAACGTTCATCGAATGTAGGACGAGTAGGCTGAAACTTGGCATGACTTGCTCAATTCGCACACTTTTTCCCTGACGTCAATTCTTATGACTTATTTCAACGTTCAATATAAGAAATGTTGAAAAATTCAACACTTTATAAATGTACTTAAATAATTCAACAAAACAATGGAAACATGCTTTTCATAAATATTAAATACTATGATTATTCAATATTAAAGAATAATTATTAATGTTTCCTATCGAAAATAAATGTATAATTACCATCTATTAAGCAAAAGATTAATTTGAGCATCCTTATCTCCGAACTAAATAACGTGAAACTCTATTACCTACCGCTACTTTAACGTCTTAACGTTAGTCCGGATTGATCCACCATCGGAGAAACACAATTACTTATGTAATTATCGCATTTATTATAAGTATCAGTCGAAATTTGCATCTAAGGCCAATTTAAGATTATATCTACAATAGACATTGGACATGCCAGACACGGGATGCGTCATTGAAAATCACACCATTAATTTTATACCATAATAGCTGACCTACCCGTGCTTCGTTACGTGACAAAAAAATAGGTTTTACTGACTAAATCGAAATTAAAAGTAGCCGATATACTGACCAGTTAAATAGGTTACTTTTACAAAATACATGCAAAATTTCATGTAAATCGGACCAATTGTTCTTCCGTCATTGAGTAACACTCAGACATACTCCACCTTATTTTATATATTTGTGTAAATATATGTAGATTATTGACAAGCACAACCCGTGTCTGCATGGCCACATGTATGTAATATGTTAGAGTTATTTTACGGAAGGTCTTAAGTCCTATTCTACTGTGCCCTAAGTACGAGTTTACTACGTCTCCTTAAAATAATAATTCTTTTCGTGTTCGCCCATTATTGCAATGTATGAATGAAAATGATTGATTTGAGGAAACGATATAAACTTGTTCTAAGGGCACTGTTGTAGTTTGTGATACAGTTATAATCAAATGTGAATTAATCGGCTTGAAGTCTGACAGGCGGGTTGGCTGCGGGCTCACTGGCTCAGCTGATCGCATCGCCGACTGACCTGGTGAAGGTGCAGATGCAATCTGAAGGTCGCAGGTTACTCCAGGGGAAACCGCCTAGGTTCGCTAACTGCAGACAGGCGTACGCAATGCTGTATGCTGAGAGCGGGATATTAGGGTTTTGGAGAGGTTTGTATAAATTGTCTCTTATGTTAAGATCCTACTTATAAATGTGTTAATAATTTCTTTTTATCTATTTACTCGAACGGAAAAGTGATGATGCAATAGCACAAAAGTTTTTGAAACATAATAGCATAAAGTGTCAAAATATATATAGTCAGTTTTTTGGTTTTAAGTGGTAAAATCTATATTGTAATTGATTTGTAAAATTTAAGCAGCAAATGAGTTCTTAGGCTTATACAAACATCAGCGATAAATATCTGAATTTGCTTATCTGAACGAAATTATCGTGCAATGAGAAACTTATTGCGATTTAAATCTACCAACCACTAATCTAATCTATTTACATTCACGGGAATGACATAACACTTTTAAATATAGCTAAGTATTTCTCGTGCTTACAACCTTGTTATTTGCAGGCGCGGTTCCAAACGTGCAAAGAGCGGCTCTGGTGAACATGGGTGACTTGGCCGCCTATGATTACACCAAGCAGTTCCTGATGCGAGAGTTCGGGATGGCTGACAACGCGCTCGTCCATTCCGCTGCAGCATTCACCGCTGGCTTCGTTGCTGCCGTGATGGGCACTCCAGCCGACGTGCTTAAGACCAGGCTTATGAACCAACCAGTCGGGCCAGATGGAAGGTTAATATTGTTTATTTATTTTTACTGCGATACAAGAAAACTTGTTTTTCGACTGTATGACAATTGCGGCCAAAAGGTCTTGATGGACTCAAGACGCATGATGTAAGATTTGCCTTGGTAACACTGGGTATTAGAACTTGATAAAAAAAAACTATAAAATGGTCTTTAGTTTACTTTTTTTGCGACTCAGTAGATGCCAGGCAGTAGAAATCCAATTTTGTAAAATGTTTTATTGAGTTTCTAAAAGTGGTAGGGGAGACCAGTTCTCCTGCCAAAACAATCTTCGTCCGCTATAAGGATCCTTCCATAATTCATGTTAGAACTCGTGAAATATGAATCACGTTGTACAGCGGAGGCTCGTTAATGAATAAGTAATGGCTCAGGCTGTCAGGCATCGATTGGTCTAATACCTTTACGTGGAGGTTGTCTAAACTTTCTTGATGGTAAGCTAAATATGCAAAATGAAATAAGGATTGATGTAATAAAGGTGTCGGCATCTGTATTATTACATTATGTAAAGGTTTTGAAAAAAGGAAGCACTATGACCATCACCGTCGCCTAGGAGAGACAGGAGGTTAAAATATCAAAACAAAATTTCATTGCGCTGCCTTTTCTGAGAATATTTACATTCGCGAATGCCCTACGTAAATCGTATTTGAATTCGCATTCGCGAATTTGAAAAGTCCAACATCCGTTGTCTAATGCCGAAGTTTAAACCGCGTACTTAAGCCAACGACATACTAACACATCTATCCAGCGCGGTCTAAAAGTAGAACATCGGTCTAAAAATACCTACTCTATTTTAATCAGCGCGGATTGCATAACAGCTGACGAAGTTGGAAACAGAAAGTAGGTATCTAGGACTATTAATAGGTATTCGATTATTTGGTGGATCGCCGGTTTGTGATTCAACTTCGATAACGATTTCTGTTTATAAACAAAGGATAGGGAATTATTTTTTTAAACACTTATTACTTCTAGGTTTAATTTGCTCTTAAATGTAATACTTCGCGGGACTTAGCACCGATAACGTATTGATTAAGACTAGTCTCGTATATGTAGGTACCTATATCATTTTAATAAATTTCAACGATATAGCAAAATCATGACTTTTTCTTTGTTATAACTTGTAACAACTGTGATTCGTACTTTTGTGGTTGTAAGTCTAAAGATGAACTAAGGTATCGGGTCACACTATGTATGTGCGAGCGTTAAAGCTTAATTCGTAGTTATTCAAGATCCACGCTTAAAACATTTGCATTCGACGTTGTGTAGGTGTTCAGTGGTACGTAAGTAGGTACGTGGATACCTAGATATTAGATACAATTTACATACTCACAATCAATACTCGCACGTGACGCTCATCGATGTTTTGTTTTAGGCGCCTTACAGACGTGGGAGGCAATGAGTACTATCACGTTGTACGTAGCTGTGTAGCTCGGTCGAGGTCACGCAAGGGGGTCAAAGCCGCTCTCGCACCGCGCACGCTCAGACCACAATCTGCGTCCTTTTCCTTTCGTTTCAAATCTCTGCCAATGATTTTAGCTCTATGCTCCGATAGGCGTAATGAAAGTGAAATGTTGATGTACGTCACACAATACGCATTCGATTTATAGCTACCTCAAGACAGTATTTATTCAGTGAACGAACTTAGGTGCATTCGAACGCTAAAATGTAGGTCAAACTTCAGCATTGAATCGTTGGCCTAATGACTTACTGAACTGCATTCTTAGGCAATTACAGTATTGCTCACGCTTAATTATTACATAGGTTTAATAATTGTGATAGGTAGGTGACATTAGCAATTCAATGTAATTTAAATTTTATGTGATATTTTTTCTTGTTATTAGGTTCGGTTTAAAAAAATATAGTATATGCTCGCAAATTGCATTTATCATGAGAACACGGTTTTCCACAAATTTACTCTTAAGTAGTTCAAGAAACTGATTTTTGCTTGAAATAGAATAAAAAATACAAATAGACTAGGTAGGCAGATAGACACGACTTCTGAAATACATTTATGTTAAGAAAAGGTTATTTCAAATAGTAAGTAATAAAGATAACGCTCTACTTACCCGCGCGGCAAGGAATGCTTTAACAAACTATCCTTCAAATATTCTACCTGAGGTATACAAGGCGAATTTGAAGAATGCGGTCGTAAGGCTAATACCGTCTCAGTCGCGCGGTCTCCTGTCCCTACAATGATTTTGTAGGTATTAAAGTAAATATTGTGTATGGATTGTTACGTTACGAGTATAATCTACTCAGGTATTGAGTGATAAGGGCTTGATAGCTCGGAATTCACTACTTACTTTAAACCGATTTCCCAAAGCAAAGAGTTATCTATTCGTGTTATTCTAGATTATTTTGTTATTGTCAAGCAACTTATTTATGGACCAAAGTAATTTTAAAAGCATTTTATATCATGATATCTTTCGAATGCTAGATAAGTTAGAATCTTGATTAGTTAGAATATGAAGGCTTACAATCTGTCATGAGTTAAAGTACACTAGCTGATCTAACCAAAAAAACACTGCCTCGATCCGTTTTACGAGGAATCCCCCTTTGAGGCAAATCAATATACTGTTTGCAAATAAGTGTGGTACACAGTTGAGGTAACACTTAACAAGGCGATTCAAGTGAAGAAAGTGCGATCTTTGGGGGTTAGCAACGCCAGGCAGTGGCGGATTTATCAGCAGGTTGAGTAGCCTGGATCATAGGGCGGCAGATTTTAGGGACGGAAAATAGAATGTTATCTTCGATTTTTTTTTCGTCCATCAATATCTAAGATTATTTAAATGTTGACGACCTTTTTCCGGAATAGCAAAAATAAATTAGAATAAGCTCAGTAGCGTAGAGGTCAGAAGGTGCCATGACCCTCGGGTGGCACGTCTTGGGGGCGGCAGAATAATTAGATCTGGCGACCTTTTTTTCTTTTCGCTGATTAAATTTCTAAATGGGTGGCGACCAATTTAATTACAACCACGGCACTGTCCACTAGGCACTGTCTGCAAAATCTGAAGTGGGATCCCAGTTCTATCGGTTCTTCATCCATGAAAACATAATTAATGGCAAAAGTTTGTAGCAATTGTTGGACCGTGTTAAAATATTCAATTAACTTTTTCCTAATATTGTTACATGATAGCTCGTTATCGAGAGGCTTGCTAGTGACTAAAATGTTGCACCGATATACACCACCTAGCGCCATCAATATATAATTGTTACCCAACCTAATTTATTGCCATTATAGAACTAATAGCCATTAAAGGCCTTCATTTTCCACTTTCTGGTTTGATTTCTAAACCCTTGTAATCAAAATTTTCTGGACTCGACAATCCAATTCATATGAGCTCAAATTTGAGGTGTTAGTAGTCACTGAAGAGTTCCTCATTAAACTTCGTCACCAGATCAGCTCCATACAAAAATAATATTTCATTTCGATACGACAATTAGAAAAACGTTAAAATTCACGACTAAGGTTTTATTATTTTGTTAGTTCATTCCGTTAAGTGAAGTTTATATAAACCGTGTAAAGTTACAACTAAATATAAGGCATGTTATCTATACTAATACTCGTATACCTATAAAAATGATGTTTTTCTTCGAATTAATATGTATTTATGTACGTACTATACTGTAAAATGCTTATTTTTTAAATTATTTACCATGTAACTCATTGCGTATTTTTTTATTTGCAGGGGCACGCTTTATCGAGGCATGATTGACTGTTTGCAACAATCCGTGAGAAATGAAGGCATTCTATCCCTATACAAAGGGTTCTTACCCCTATGGATGCGGTTGGGGCCGTGGGCGCTTATAAATTGGATAGCGTTTGAGAACATCATGCTAGCTATAGGGGGACATACGTTTTAATAATCTGTTAAGGTTTGGGTAATATTGAAGAGCCGTTTACTGTGTACCGGAATACTAATTTAATGTTACTAAGTGGTAGTTCAATTGTTTCTGGGTAATGCTTTGGATTATTTTTTAATGTTATTAGATCAGTTAAAATGTGTTTGTTTTGAAATAGTTTGTTGTTTGTTTGATTGTCACGGTATATGAATTGGTTACAGAATAGGTATAGGTACAATAAGTAGTCACGAAAGTATAGTTAGAGGCTGGTGTTATAAGTTTTTTTTTAAGTTTATTTACTGTATTAAAACAACATTTTCTTGTTAAGTGCACTGCTTTTTATTGACAATTATCTATTTTTGGTAAATTTTGATTTCGATGTATATCGATATTAACATTTTCTATTAACTTTTATTTTCATTATTTTATATTAGTTACTTTAGTAAAAACATTGCGTATTTTCCTTCGATATGTATAGAAAGAGAATAAATATTTTTGAACTTTTCACCAGCCTTTACTTCAAATCTGCTAATGAATTGCTCTTGCTAGAATTGTTTGAAATTTGTTAATAGGATAGATACAGACCAGTTAATATTAGACTGCAGACCATATCGAATTGTCAAATAACCAAATACATACGTATTATATTGTGTTAATATTAAAAAATATATTCTATAAATTAAACGACAACAAAACTTAAGTATATTTTGATATTTTTATGTTCAAAACTTTATTAATCGTTTTGTGAATATCTTTTATTAAGAAAACTTTATTTATATTATGTGCAGTTATTAAGGTGCTATTTTATATTCTTACATATTTTATATAACAGAAAATATATGTTTAAAGCACAGGTTACAAATATTTATCTCGAGTATGTTGCAGGTAGTAGGTATATTATTTGTGTGCTGTTGTATAACTGATCGTTTTTGAGAATTATGTTGAGATGTGATATGTGGACGCATACCAAACAAAAAATATCTGACAACTTGAACGAATTATGGCGTATATTAATGTTATATTAATATTTCTTTATATTACTATTAATTTATCTATTTATTAATATTAATCTGATTCGAGACGTACAAATTATTGAAATATCTGTGTAGTGGTTAATTACAATGAATAGTGAGTTTTACTTACTCACGCTCGATAATCTCACTCGATGTCAATACGTAAGTTGAAAAATCGCAAAATATATGTAAGTCACAAGGACAATAACAATATTGTATAAGTTTGATCAAAATGTGGGAGCGATTTATATCGCATGTGATTTGTGTAAGCTAGTCGCGTGACGAGTGTGATGGAATCCATTACCTAATATTGCTTATAAAGTAGCACATTAATTCAAATACTCAGATTAAAGTGCAGATTATTTTAAATATACCTAAAGCGCTTTTATTACTATTTATACGGATGATACTAATAAATAAGTTGATAGCAACGCCATCTAGTGCATTTTAACAGCAACGAAGTTCTAAAGCGTTTCAGGATTTGTCACTATATTGGTGCTACAAGGAGGAGTAGGTATCCGCGCCCTATATAAAATTATATTGTCATAGCAAGCTCTCGATAAGTTTTTATATCACTTAATGTCATGTTTTCATATATGATGCCTATACTTGTGAGAAGGATGGTAGGTATCATGGAACGTTTACATTAGTTCGATCAACGAGTACTCCGTGTTTCCTGAACAGAAAACAGTTTGAACGAATATGGCTAGACGTGTTTTACGAATATGGCAAAAAAATCCGTTTATACTGGTTTGTGACCGAAATCTTTTCTAACCGACCACGGCCAAGCCGACCTCATGTAAACGCCCCATCATACTTGTTGTGTAATTTATAAAGCATGTATTAATTTGGTATCGATCAACCGAGAGAATTATAATATTTTAATGTACCACAATTTACAAATTTATATGTCAATTATATTTAAAGAAGGGTTTTTGTATCAGCAATTCTGAAGATATTGTATTTGAATCCTGCTTAACTACTAAAGATTGTGTTACTTTTGCACCAAACACCAATTATAGATAGTAGTGTTCTAAAAATTTTATGATGCTTATAGTTAAGTAGTAAAATGTAAGTGTGAAGCAGATCGTGTGTCGTGAAGCCACTTCAATATGTGATGTTGTTATAATTATTACACATAGATATTTAATAAATTATTGACTGTTGAACAAATCTTTTGTATTATTTTGTTTGATGAAACTATAATTTTCATAATTTAGAAATAAAATGTACAAGACGTTTTCTGAATGTATAGAGGGGACAACTGCCCTAATCTGTATCTCTTGACGACGTCCTTAAATTTATAGAAAATTGCAAACCTTTGCTCATCCATGGGGATCTTAAGGAATTTTACGCCAAAATTTTACCACAGTCGTTGTTTACAATTATATATATAAAACGTATAGG
>DWLI01004993.1:0-10410 GCA_018249915.1 Cecropterus dorantes dorantes
ATGTGTAAATTATTAAGACAGAAATTTATTATAATACACATTTTATTGAAATCAACATTTCACAAAAAATCATTGTTGCTATTTTTTTGTTATCAGTACTCGCGAGCTTGCAAGTGACGTCACGTTTGACATTCGTCTAGTTAGCTTGGTCGACTTATACTTATTAGAAAACGTTTTCAGGTTAAGTTATATAGTATTCGATTCGTTTTCAATTGTAGAGTAAGGGAAATTAATCTAGATAATAATATATTGATATTTGTCCAAAAATCGACCAACAGTAATATAATTTAACTAAAAAATGTATATATATATATGTCCTTCAATAATTTATAAATTTTGTTTAAAATTTTGAAAATATGCCAGTATTAACCTTTAAAGATGTTCTAGGCTTTCCTTTTCCTTTCCTATTATATAATATTATGCATAAAGATTACCTACATCTAAATCTCTTACCTTTAGATTGTAGGACACCAAATTTGTTTACAGAGTTTCTTCGAAAGTATACCCTGAAATCTTCTGGCAGATCTTTAATTCCAGGAGGCTTGTAGGTCCAAGTTCGGTCGGTGAGGATCTTTCCAGTCTTGCGGTCGTATATCAGCTTTTCGGATGTCCAATAGCCAAGACCCATTACAAACGCTCCTTCAATCTGTAAATGCAAATGTATTCTTAAAGTAACATGTATATTTTTAAATGTTATATTTATATCTCCAGAAAAAATTGTAATACCTGACCAATATCGATTTCTGGGCTCAAACTCCTACCGGTGTCTTCGAGTAAGTCTACCCTCCTTATATCATGATTTCCAGTCAAGAGATCAACCTCTGCTTCTAAGACTACAACTCCGTAAATGTCATATGGTTTAACGGGGTCACTTGTTTTGTACATGTATGATGCTTGAAGGTCCACTCCAGAGTCGTGTGCTTCAATAACAAGTTTCTCCCATGATGGATTTTCCATTTTACTCTTAATAGGTTCTAATCTTTCTAGCAATAATTCACATGCTTTCATGGTTGCAAAAACGACACATTCGCTTCCAACGCTAGCACCAGTAGCGTAGCTATTTGGAGAAGTTAAACTTGTACTTGGTTTTACGCTCACTTTCTCTAAAGATATTCCTAAAGTGTATGCGCATACTTGAGCTGTTTTAGTGTTAATACCTTGACCCATTTCAACAGCTCCATGAGTTATTGCCACTGTTCCATCTGCGTAGTATATTGAAACAATACAATTATACGGTCCAATATAAAATAAATCATATGTCATAGGTAATAATTTAATTGCGCGTTTTCTCCATCGATTATCAGCATTAAACTTATTGACTTCTATTAATCTTTCATTATATTTGGAATCCAGTTTTATTTGTTCAATTAATTCTGGAATCGGGTTATCTTCAAGACTCATGTTTGATAGTCGAACTTGTAAAGGATCTTTACCAGTGATGTATGCGATTCTATCCATGATATATTCTGTGATTGCAATACCTTCCGTTGAGGCTACAATAAAATAAGTATCAAATTAGAAGCTTATTTAGTTAGTTGTGTTTGTCAATAACATTGTTTATTTTTCTTACCAGGGGCTCTACACCAAGTTGTGGAGGGTAAATCTGTAAGTACGTTATATGCTTCAATACGCCAACGTTTACTGTCGTAACAATTTGGAAAGTGATGTAACGTCATACCAGTAATTGTTTCATTCTTAGAACAGCCATTATCTTGATAGTAATAATACTTTAAATACTGAATTTGCCCATCTGTGTTTACTCCAACCTGCAATTTTGGTTTTTGAGTATCTATGTACATACTTAATTAAGTGACCAAATAGTATTTTAATTACCTCAAAATTACATAATGTAGATGCTCTTTTTCCAATTATTTTTATATTGTCTTCTATAGAAAGAACAAATCTACACATTTTTCCTAATAAATGTGACACTATTGCTGCTGCACAAGCTACCTGAGCAGCTCTAGATATTTTACCACCGTAAGCACCACCGACCCGACGAACTATAACATTAACACTAAAAATAGTTCAGATAATAGTGAGATCAGACAAATATTTAACGTATTCATAATAAATTAATAGAAACATAGCAAGTTACCTACCTATTAACAGGAATATTCAAACAGCGTGCTACAGCGATGTTAACTAAGTTCGGCCATTGTGTAGATGAATAAACATCAATCCCTTCTTCCGTTGGCTTCACTACACATGTTTGAGATTCCATATAGAAATGATACTGACTATTAAGTGACAGTTCACCACGAATTACGGATTTAACATCGTTACCAGTGTCAGTTGGTTCTACTATGCTATCTTGTGTAATTCTTTCATCCTTCTCTGGTGAGCTTAGAACATCTTTAATAGTTAATAGTGGTACATTTTCATTTATTAATTCATATTGAATTTGAACTAATTTGGCTGCCTTATTAGCTACTTGTGCTCTGTTAGCAACTATAATACCAGCAGGTTGTCCATTAAACTTAACTTCTTTTGAACATAAAATTTCTTCATCATAATTAATTATGGAAATAATAGTCGGTGTGAATGTGTTGTCACCTGGTATGTCTTTAGCCGAATAAAATGCTATTACTCCTGGCTCTTTCTAAAATGAAAAAGCAAATATTTACTTGAAGCCTATATTCATATCAATATTTGCCTTCATAATACTTGTAAATAACTCTGTTATCGTTTAAACTTTACTTTTGCATATGCCGTTCATATCATATCCATTATTATTTAAAAAATAATTTTAATACTATTGTAATATTGTGTTATTTTTGTAGTTGTCGTTATAAGTAAAGAAAAGGTTACAAATATACTTACAAAAGCTTCTGTTGTATCAAAGCCGTTTATAATACTGCCTGGGGTTATATCAGCAGTCACGAACGCGCCAAATACTTCATTCACATCAGTTGGTAAATCATTAGCAAAAGTAGCTTCTCCACTGCATTGGACTAATGCTTCTAATTTTGGCACTGGCTTATTAAGTGGCCATATATTTTTATCTGTGTCATATATTTGGATTCCTTGCGATATATGTCTTTTTATAGCCTCACTGCCAGATCGGAATCTTGGGTTCAATTTTGAAGCAGGACATAAACTTAGTATTGCCTATAAATTAGGTAAAATATAAGTACATTATGAAAAGATACAAAAATTAAAAGAATAAGAAATGAAATGTAAAAATACCTTATAAAAGAGAGAAAGAGCAAGCATTTTTCGATAAGCAGCTGAAGGCTCAGTAGGTTCCTCTTCTGGAATAATTTCGTTAGACAAACTTTTTAGGCATATTTGCAAAGTTTCATCTCTGAACAGATGTTTACCGACTATTATTTTTTCAGTTTCTTGTGCATGAATAAATTTTGATGATATATTTCCATATACAATAGATGCAAATTCAACGACATCAGTGTTATTTTTAAGTTTGAATAAAAAACCAGCATTTACAACAGCATGAGCATTTTGAGATCTAGGCATAATCTGGAATATTAGACAAGAAAAATCATTATAATTGAGTTAGAATGAGAACTATGGCGTAATTAATATTAAAATTTTGTTATACAATCTTGACATGTACTTCAAAAATCGAAATAAATAAATCTTTTACTCTTCTTAATTCTTTAAGTATATAAAAGCACCAAAGTAAGATAAGCAGAAAAAATTGTTACCGAAGCTACTTTGGCAACAACATCTCCCGCTTATCTTAGTTATTAAGCCATAGTATATGTCATTAGTGTCTAGCCGAAATTGATATTAGAAATAATAAATTTACCTTATATGTTTTGACTAAATTAGAATTGGACAGGGGTGGTAGCAAAACGTTCAGGATGACTTTTCTTCTCATGTCACATTTTAGAAACTCCATTAACGATATTATCCTTACTGTATTAACTCCACTGGCTGGGGAAAGAATAACTCCTTAATTTCTTATGTAAATATATATTTTTTTGTTCTTAGTGAGGTTTGTTAATAACTTTGTGGTATGAAGGTCGTGCACTCCGAATGTCCAGGGATATACAACACATTCGAATTTGGTTTAGCGGTGAAGCAAAATATAGATGTGTGATGTGTTGAAGATGATCAAATGAGAATTCAAAAGTTAATGAAATGTGTATTTGTGCATATTATGTACTTACCAATAGTTATCATCGCACCTACTGTTTCGAATAGCAAGAATAGATCAGAGGGAAAATTGTTATTAATATACTTTAAATATAAATTTCCTCCAATTGTGCCGATCTGGAAAATTTGAAGTAATTTATCATAAGTAATTTTAGGTTAGCATAAAGAAACTATTATACTTACATTTCTCACTGGTATGTGGGCGACTAAGTCCATATGATCATAAAATTCTTTTAGGTATGAGAAATCTTTGTTTTCTGCAGATATTTTTAAGAAAACTTCCATCATTTCTGTTAATGATATACCGGCACTAAGTATCAAATTAACATCTACTCTAAATATTTTCAACTCTGCTACACTGCTTATATCAATATTTGTATATGGGTAATCGAAAACATGATAAACTCCTGTAAAAATGTAAATATCATTAGCAAACCCAGGTGTAAATTTATAAAGTAGTAGTTTATTGTGCGAGTACCTTGTCCCGTGTTGCCAGCGATGAGTTTATAATCACTACAATTATCGAGAGCCCTGAAAATATCTGCTAAGTGATATGCTTTGACCCATTTAAAATTAGCGTTATCAATACGTAAACTGTCCTCATTGTTCAACAAACACCAATCGTCTTCCGTTTTATTTTCTGTTACTGAGCTTAGAACGTTTGTATCCATACTATTTTTATGAGGACACGTCCCTTTACATTCTACTCCACATGTTTTAAATGTGTAGATATCTTCAATATCAAGCAGTTTATCGTTTAATTTTCTATCGGTATCAGTAGCAAATGTTTTGAAAGCGTCTGCAATAGGTCTGTATCCTGTGCATCGACATATATTACCAGCAAAAGAGTTTTCGATATCTGCAGCTGTTAATTTTTTTGTACTTGAAGTGTAAATACTGTAAAATAGAATGCCTACAATTAAATTTACTAATGCAAGGTAAGTTTTATACGTAATATAAATGATTTCAATAATAAAAAAAAACTTTAATTTATCAAAAGTCTTATATCATTTTGTTGCTAGGTGTTAGAACGAACGTTGTTTAACGACAAAGGTACCACCGCCACACCTATTCCTAGCGTGATGTAGTTCTTACGGTTTGCTGGAACGGTATGGTCGCTGGCTTACTTTAAAAAACCTCTGATTTTTATGAAGTTAGCCACCACTTACCATCAGGCGTTACTGTGTGCTCGTTTGCTACATGAACCGTATAAAAAAACTTTGTGTGATTAATCGTCAACTGACTTTTGCTCAATTGCTGAGCAGGCCTCTTAGGACTTAATTTCGAGGGTCTATTTTTCCAAAGTTGAGTATGAAATTAATAACAATAACGAGCTACCTTATAATAAATCGATCACATGTATAAAATAATATATAAGAGGTATGGAAAATTGTTGTCAAATTTAAAATATTCCATTTTTCAATAAAAATTAGACGTAAGTTCATAATTTTACCAATACATGTTCATAATCCATCCAGGAGTACAATATCCACATTGGGTACCATTGAACTGAGCTAAACGGTTTTGAATCTGATGGTATCCTATTGTTCTATTTCCGATCCCTTCTACCGTCATTATTTCCCAACCATGACAAGATAGTACTGATACAAGACACTGCAATAAATAATGAATATTAAGGAATGACATTTAGAAGATAAATGATCTGTACAATCTGTAACTGTAAAATCTGAAAATCTCGCGACAAGCTTTTGTATGATATATTGTAAAATTATGAATTGTCCAAAACAAAAAAGACGGGTTTGGCTACTACAAAGTTTCTTTGTTTTTTTTTTCAGAGCATTTAAATAAAAGTTTGTTTTAAAAAATATTTTAAATAATATTTTATGTTCTTTTGATTTGATCTGGGTTTTTCCTTTTAAAGTTTTTAAAATCAGTGAAATTCAGAATTCCTATTTATTCGCTCACTAAAATGACAAAATCTAGCAAAGATTAAATAAGAAAAATTGTAACAAAATTCGACAGATCCAAAAATATGTACAATAATTTTCTTACTAGCTTTTCTTTTCCAATAGATTAGACCATGAACATACCCTTTGGGATGTATTCATAAACTAGGTCAAAGATGTCAAAGAATGCAACAATAACGTTTTACGACATTTGCAGACTGCGCTCATTTATTTCCCTCGACAATTGCTTCGCTGAAGTAATATATATTTTAAATAAAACGTAGAATGTGAAGAATTTATCAAATGAAGAATAATTTTAAACTCTTCTTTAATTTTACTGTTTTCGCGTAATAAATCGTAAATTAAATATATTCATAATTATTATCAGCTTATTTTCTAGTATATTAATGAGTTTTCTGGAATAACAAACTTAGTAGAAAAGGCTTCATACAATGGTAGATAGATTCTATCTTTTACCATATGCCATTTTATTTTACGATGTTTCCTTATCTTTAATTTTAAAATCACAGTGTTGGGTATCTTTATCATTTTTGGTTCATTATCATATTAAATATCTCTGTCAAACTACTCTGTCAACCCTTCTGTTCTAAGAATATAGTTACTTACTGAATTAACGGCCATAGTCTTCAGTTCATTAGTAAATGGTTTGGGAATTCGAGCGGCCACAATACAAGCTCCACAGCCTCCTTCATGACACATTGCTTTCGTTCCACGAAGATCTGCAACTGTCCTTATATACTCGTTTAGAGTTACATCTGGTCCAAATCTACCATCAGCTGAAACAATATAATAAGGTAGTGTTAAATATACTATTTGAATCAGTGGCTCGACTCCTGAAGCACCACCACCACACCTATTTCTGCCTAATAACAGCAGTATTATGCGCTGTTGTGCTCTGGTGTGAAGGGTGTGGTAAGGGAGACTTACTTTTCCGAGGCATTCTTAGTCCTCAGCGGTACCCTTGGGTGAAACTTTGATGTTACTTAGGGTTGATTACAGATGTCCATGGGTGGCAGTTGCCATCGTGCGGGCTGCATGCTGGAGGAAAGAGTCTGCATGCTCAACATAAGAATACAAAATTATCAAATATGCTAATATTGTTATTAAAATATTAATAGCTTAAGTGTTGGTAGAAAGAGTATTTTAAAATTGAAATTCAAAAACTTTCATTTGACGAATGGGCGTATTAAATTAAAAAAAAATTAACAAGTAAAGCTAAAAACAACTTAGTGAGGAAATCTACACGCCCGATAGCTTTAGATAAGCACATGTCCTGTGTGGCGTATTGTTATAACCTCTCACTCTGAGGAGAGACCAGCACTCAGTAGGATAGCAATGAAGCGCCAAGATAACTGATAAAATTGTGCAATAAATATTGTAATTTTTACGAAATCGTTATTATTGTGTTACAATTATATTTATGGCATATAATCATGTATCATAATATAATCTTCCTCAACGTTCACAACCGTGGGCGTAGCCAGGTAGCTCTCCCTAGCAGACCGGTCAAGTGAATAAAAAAATCAAATCTGAAAGGAAGTGAAATAAGAACTTTAAGAACGACGATGAAACAACATAGCCCTGATTTGCCACACTCCCCCCCCCCCTCCTCCCCCCTACATTCGTGATCTGCCCTTCCATGTACAGAATTCTGGCAACGCCCTTATTCACAACATCGTGTCAATAAATAAAAGTGCAAGAAACAAATGTTTGAAAATTTAATGTTATTGGACACATATCGACAATAACCCTTTCATCCGAGGGCAATGGAAAATCCTTTTATGCATCAACACAAATGTATGTGGATATATTTTTTATAAGTAGCAAACGAGCATGTAGTCCATCTGATGGTAAGTGGTTACTGCAACGCATGGAACGCAACTTTATACAGAACAGGGGTTCTATCTGAAGTCGATCACAGATGCGTTACTTACTGCTACTACCGAGGACTGAGATGGTCGCCTCATATATAAGTGAGCCGGCAACAATACCCTTGCAACGAAACGCACACTGCTTCACGCTAGAAATAGGTGTGGTACTTCCCCGGTCGAATTACACTGGTTCTACCACCTTAATCTTATAAGGCCACGAAATTTCGTTGCAAATTGTAGCATTTTCTGAAAATGCCCAATGTTTCTGGACCCTTGGGAAATAATGAGAGGTTTCTTAGAAATGAAAACAGATCTGAGTAACTTCGAAGTACCATTAATAAATTTAATACAGATTTGCAAAGCATTTTACATTCCGTAACGTATCAAAGAGATAAGATAAAAGCTAATTCCATATGCAGAATGGCAGATGTAAGTATATTAAACCTATCACTTATGTATTAAACAGAAACTGTGGTTCGCGTTATTAAGTAGTGAGTAGCAAACGAGCATGCATTTGGTGGACGGTGGTCCACAATCAAAGGTGGTAGAACTCATTGTGGTTCGACTCACGCCTACATCGCCTCGATCACCACCGCCACACCTATTTCTGTCTAATAACAGCAGTGTTATGCGTATAACATAGATAGCATTGAGCTGGACGATTGAGCTGGGCTGGAATTTGCGACGTATTTACCAGACTTGGCTTTTTCCGGTTATCATGTTTGCATCAATTAATGCATGCAATGCATGCACTTGCTGAGCAACGATTTCGTTCGAACGGTTAATGGTATTATTATGGAAAGAGTATGCACAAATTGCTCAAAAATTAAGTAATATATATATATAAAGCAATAAATAAAGAACTCGAAGCAATAAATAAAGAATAAAGCACTTGTTATCATACTATCGAATTTGACTTATCTTTAACAAAAATTTGCATTAAATACTTGTACACCTGGTAGGTATACGAGTATTATAAAATATTCAATATTGCACGTCGAACGCGTAGCGTTTGACTGGCAATATTGAATTGCGTTTGACTTGGCGACTTAAATAGCTTTTATTGAATTGTATGCACTTTCATGGTAATATGAGTTCACATATATGAAGAGAAACACTTTTCTTATAACCTTAGATACTTTTGAGGAGTACTAAGTGCAATATAATATTAAAAAATAAATAAAAATAAAAATAATTTTCCATGGACGTCGTATGTGTGTGTCAAGAAAAATACCCGATAAACTGCACTAATCGATCTTTTTTTTCATTCGCTTCAGAATTATTCGTTATAAGACGTGCTCTTTTGGATTTTACAAACTATTTTATACTAAACTCAACAGTTTTGGCTTCATGTGATTTTGAACACAAACAGACAAATATTCTAAAAAAATGGAATGTTTACTAATTATTCTCTGTCTTTCAAACTATATTTTTTATTATATGGACGGATTTGTTACACTTATCAAAGTATAAAAGTATTAAATAGTGGCTTTACACTAATATATGACGAATAATTGATGTTGCATATCGTCGCTTAAGTTCTAACACCGCGTAACTCGGAAAATGGCTTTGAGTTATGGATATCATTCGATAGGGAACTAAAAGACGCATTGTTTGGTCTATAAAAATTAAAAAAATGAGACAATCACAGCTAGTTATTTGAGAAAACAGAACTTAGCCAATATTGACTCAGTCAAATATGCGGTGAAAACTACACGTAAGTCAGTGTTGTTTCATACTAAAAGAGGTGACGAGCAGGGCTCTGGCGAATGAAAAGTAATTAAATGAAACAGTTTTTGTTCAGGAACATTTGGTAATTTTGAGATCCGCGGTGTTAGAACTTAAGCGACGTATTTCATTTTATATACTACAACAAAAATACACTTTTTAACATGGTAAGTTTATACTTACCCGAGGCGTTCAAACTTAGTCCTAAGAACGTATTATACGTGATAAAAAACATTATTAAATACTATACTCGTAAGTCAAACAGAATTACATTAATAATAACACCTCAACTGCAAACAAAAATAAATTACCGTAATTCGCTTCACCAAAACATGTATCTATAAATTCTTACTATAGGATTGTTGTCTGTAGTTTTTGCATATCATTCACGGTCTACTTCAGAACCGCATTCAATATTGTCTATTATGAAATTAAATTAATGCTAAATCATATTCTTTCCTCATTTCAATGTAAGCTACATGTTGGCGAATTGATTTCACATTTGTTGTCGTACCTATTATACAAACAAGTATTGTTAAAAAATAGTAAAACAAAAAACCTGATTTTTTTGTTCATAATGATATATTTAATTTAACGTTATATATATATGACTTTTTGTGAAAATAGTCTTTCATTCTGATACCCTGATACCCTCATTGTCATATTAGTAAAAAGCTCCCCCCCCCCCTCCTTGCCCCTATTTTCATTTTTTAGATTAATAACTATGTTTCTTTGCAAACTGATTGACTGAATGATTTGTC
>DWLI01004994.1:0-10410 GCA_018249915.1 Cecropterus dorantes dorantes
GTTTTACTTTTAAACTATCCTTCCGAACTTGTCCTTACTTATCCTTCCGAAATATTATTGTTACTAATAGGTATGTTATCTTTAATGGTCACCATTATTCCATAATCATCTACTACAGAATACATTTAAACACTATAGCTTCATACACCTTCTATATATGGATAATTCTACCACCTTTATTTTCATATTGAGGGAAATATCTTTTTTAATATATTTAGATTTTAAGAATGCACACACACACATAAATATATATGTATATATATATATATATATGTGTGTGTGTGCGTGTGAGTGTGTGTGTAAAATATATAGTGTAAATATATATATATATATATATTATTATAAGTTAGTGACTTGAAAATTTGGATTTTGGTAGACTACATAACATCACGCTATGTTTATTTGTTTGGTTTTTTTCTTATGTATTAGCGGGTGAAACCACGAGGCTCCTCCAGTTAACTATATTTTTTTAGACTTGACCTGCATCTAAATGTTATATGGAATTTAGAAAAATGGTTCATTGTTAAGGAACAACTACTAGCAAGCCATACGCTGGCAGTTGGCCAAACCGGCTCGTTTAATGTTTCCATAACATTCATGCTACAAGTATGGCCTGTTAAGACGAAATCGTTACCTAAAATATTTATTTGATATTCCTTATATTCACTTATAATGATCATAAAAATGAAAGTCATACTAAAATAAGAAGAAGGGATTAATAAGTTGTAAATATAGGTGAATATATTAAAAAAAATAGGATGCAATAAACAAATAAATAAATTTAAATATCTATTGTTAAACATAATTAAATAAAATAAACTTATTTTTTTTTCTTAATAAGGCTCAATTAAAAAGAAATGGGTAATGCCTTATTATTGGTCCATTACGTATACCTACAACATAAACATATAAAGATACATGGAGTGTTAAAGGACATTCTATATTCCACACATCTTGCAACATCGTGCTCACTCCCATATGTATCATGCGTTATAAATGTATTACCCATGTACCTCGGAGGTAATTCATCAAATTTTGTCATTTGACGAGCACCATTATCCGACGGCCGCGAAACAAATGATTACAAATGAATAGGGCGGCGCGCGGGGCGGGCGGGCAGGGTTGCTATAGCGACGCGAGACGATCGATGCGTCCCCGTCCCCCGCGCGCCTCCAATTAAACAATGATTCACACGTTAGCGATGATGAACACGCATTATACGTATACCAGCTTCCAGGGTTAATAAATACACCTGCATGCTTCGACGGGCATAATGAGGGCACTGATGATTGCTCGTTGTGTGCGCTGTTGGGGTTGGGTACATTCAAATTAAAACTGCTTCAAAGGTTCTTGTCACGCGTAAAACGTACATACACATGCATGCGTAGACTACACAACAAACAAATAAACTTAAAAATATATTATTGAACACAATGACGTACCTTTACTGTTTTACTTACCGAAATGTCATAAGAATATGTATAAGCAGACACAAACAATACTGGTTGTTGTAGGTATGCAACATACATAGATTTCTACAAATGCAATTAATCTACACTCTCTGTCGTGACATGATACTAAGCCGCAGATTGCTAGATGCACATTTGGATGTTCGACCAGGCTGATGCCGTTATTACGGATATTCAATTAGAACAGTGTTTCTCAAAGTGGGCGATAATGCTCCCTTGTGGCCGCTGGCTTGCAGCGAGGTCTTGAATCAGTTTCAAGAGCGATAGTTAATTTGCGTTTTTGTAATTCCTATTTCAAATAAAAACTTACCTACTACAGTATTATATTCCATCGCTTAGTATCATCTTATTCCTGACCTCTTTGAGTGAACTGTCTGAAATAGCCCTTTAAATTTTTGGGAGGCGTTAGAAACTAATCAATGTTACGAATAAAACAGTAGTCAAATTGAGCTATAGAAGTGTTAAATTAGAAGCATATAGTAAGAGTATGCTGTAGAAATAGTTCTTAAAACTTTGAACCCAATCACAGGAACCTCTGGTCAAAGTTATGTGCGTGGAAGAAATTACTGAATACTTGTTTTAATAGTGAAAGAAAATATCGTAGTTTACAGTTACGTGCCTTCACTTACTAATAGATTTTTTTATTCTCTCAGAAACCGTATTCTAAAGACATTTACGCTCAGCCAATTAACCCTAACAGATGACGGAAAAATAGCAATATATGTGGTTTGTACATAAATAAAAAATACTAAGTTATTATTCTAAAAGGTTATTTGTTTACAGTGTACTCCGCATTTAGTTAGCTTGATTGTCGCCATAGTTAACCATGTTACAATGGAGACATTAATTGTGTGATAATGATAAAGAAATAGTAATAAATAAGGCGATTCATCAAGGTGCAATAGTACGAAAAACACACCGCTTAGTTGTCGAGTTTGAAGGGACGGTGAGAAGCACGCGAGTGTACAATATTGAGTGAATCCAGCAGCCCCGTTGCGTCGCTGGGGTGTCGAAGCAAGCTCACTGTGCACATTAAAGGATAGTGTCACTAGACAGGTATTCGTATTTCAAATGTGAAAACGCCCTAAACTAGTTTACTATATAAATATATAACCAATGTTATTCTTATATAATTACTATTAAAAAAATATTGACGAATTTGTTTTCTTCCAAAAAGAAATGATTTTTTGAAAAAAAAAAAACGTATTAACTACATGATTTCAAATAAATTAAAGGTAACACAAAATGGACAGGTAAACTTTAAATTTTTATCAGTCATTTCATTTTCATTTTATTATCTTTCATCAGTTTTTGAGAATCAAGTGTGTAATGTTTAGGTGCCAATGAAAGTGTATGATTGAGACTTGATAAATTCCGTGAGTTATTTAATTCATTCCTAGAATGAATTTATATACATTACTTTATAGTAATAAGAATGTTTTTATTCAATGGGAACGTTGCGCGACGTCATATATTATCGGAGTTTTCAGTTAGAGTAATTGTTAAAAGTAATACGTTTATCGGAGTGTAACAAGTTAAGATAAGTGTACATACGTAACACAAATATATTTTCACTACCTAACCACCTACCTCCGCGGATAATTCAGTTTATAACGATTTTGTATTAACTATTTTCGAGTATGAAAACATATCTGAAAATTGTATTTCGAATCGAACGAACTTTTTAATTGCGACAACTACGCCGCAAGCCTTATTACAGTTAAAAAGCAATATTTATTCCAAATTGGTTTGTGGAGCGTATGTTTGAACTAGCAGCGACAGAGCCCGAATTAATTCAGTTCGGTTACATAACATTAAAATTGGAAGGCCCTCGGCGCCGGGAGCTTCAGAGAGCTTTGCTTCCAATAACCGATTGGTTCGTCGTTCTGAACACAAAGCCGACCGATGCCATATACTTACGATAGGTTCGTTCAAACAAACCACCTAAATAGCCGGTATAAATACGAAGGGACTGGCGAGGCGGAAACAAGCTTTTATCGGATCAGACAGTGTAAAGTTTGACCAAGGGCTCGCAGCGATGCGGCGAATATCCATATTTCATTAGGGTTTCATAATCCTTAGTGCTTCTATTCTGTTTGTCCATTAGGATTCTCTTCCTTTTGTGTCTATAGCACTTCGTTAGCGGAGATTTGTAAACTCCAACGTTGTAGAAGCGATTATTGAGGAAGTAGATTTATGTAATAAGTTTTCATGACAAAAAGGTATAAAGAAAAATGTCGCTCTATCTTATATCTATCTGTAGGTATAAAAATGTACACAGACAGGACAACGTGGGCAGAGGCATGACATTTTTATTTAAGTTATAATTTGGTAATTACACATTTTTATAAACCTATATCATGTTTTAATTTCTCGTTTTTTCTATAATCGTGCAAATTCAGCATGGTTGAATAACTACGGCCTATATTGTTCCGGGTGTGGGTATAAGGGACATCAAAGAAATGATTAACAAAACAGAAACGAATGGGCACCGGACGGTGAATCATTTGAATGTTTATCATTTAATTAGAAGGGTTGGAAAATTGAGACACATCCTCGGCTGTGTTCACGAGCGGTGGAAATGTGGCGTGTTTGCGTCGCACGGCGGCACTGTGTAGCATGTACCTAGGTGAGTGCTGCATTTTAATCAAATTTTCATTGCGAGTTAGCGTACGCTGTTGAGTATAGGTTTTTTTTTACAGTTATTTGTTCAAACCCTAAAAAATATGCGATTAATCAATACGCTCTTTTGATAATGATAATGGACGCCGTGCTATCATTTTAATTCAAAAAGATGAAATATGTGATGTCTTTGATGAAAATATATATTATGAAGGCCTTTTCCTCCACATATCGATTATATTACTTCTTCATAGTTAAATTTCCTTGTTTTAATTTATGAGACTCGCAGGGCTTGCGTATTAACAGTGTGACAACCGTATTTCTCTCATAGCATAGGTACTATAATTTTTAAATTGTAAACGGGAACATTAAATATCGCGCTACGACTGAGCCGAGCGCTGACAAAGAATTTATTATAAGCCCGTTGGTTGTAGGGCAAAGCCATTACTCAAACTGCACGGATAACACCCAACTCAGCTCAGTCGAGTGTTCCGTACGATAATGATTTAGGGTGTGTTGTGACAGCTTAACTCCAAGTGGCAGCAAAATTCGCACTTGTGGTTAAAAGTTGTATTTTTGCAATGAAAACCTTTGTTTTATTTATATCGCCATTTTCATGTTCAAATATGTTGAAATAACTTTAATATTTGCGTTCAACATTAACAATAACTTGCTGTGACAGGGGCGAGCCCGTTATAGGGTTATTAATATGATACGAGTGAACATACGACTCCTACTCAGCTTAAATCTTTTCCCCCAACGTCGTTATTAATTGACGCTGGTTACACGGCGATCACGATATAAGTACACTTCAAAATTCGAGAAATGTTTGTTATACATTTATACCATCTCGAAAATTAATTTCGAAGGTAAAGTATTCCCCTCGAGAGCTCGTCTCGAAGCAGATAACAGCCCCTGTAATGGCAGTAAATTAGAATAGCATGTCTCTCGTCATGGCAACGTGGAGATTCGATAATAATGCGAACAATGTGCGCCCGGCGGCGGCCCGGGCTCGGTGGGAGGCCTTAGAAAACAAGGTAAATGCCGAACTGATGCACGTAGAACGAGCTATGTAGTATGTTCCTATGAGAGAAATTGTTAGAACTATGCTTTTGTCCGCCAACTCGTTGTATCAGAAATTCGGCTATTATTTTAAATGCAGTACTGATCGAAAAAAATTAAAAAATATCTGATAATAATAATCTGTAAATCTAAATACATAAAAGACTAATAATACATATAAGACTGTAAAAACTACTTCGATTTTTCAAGAACCTACAAAAAATAGGATTTCTTTAGTTGATGATGTGCTTACAGTATTTTTGCTTATATTTGTGAAGGACCTAACTACCATATTATTGGAATAGAGTTCATTATGATACACAAATAATTCTAGATTAACGCTATCAATAGTACTGGGTCAAGTAATTTCAGCGACCTTTATTCCTGGAAGTAACAACTACCAGACTACCACAATGGATATGGAAATTTGATTTACTTAAACAACATTAACATGTTTGTACTAATATGGAGTTTACTTCTAATAAGATTTCATTAACCACTTTTACTAATACAAATCTGGTGTTTTAAATAGGTTGTACCGAAAAAAACTTCAAAAGAAAGATTTTTTATACAATTTGTTCTCGTTACAAACGTAGAGTGCGGTCGTAATTTAATGAGAAAACATAAAGGTCGAGTGGAGGTTTTGTGTCATTGTGCGGCACAAGTGAAATTTCTTCATTGGATTACGTGGAGTATGTAGTGCGAAGTGTAATAAGTATTCTCGCGGGCGGCGGGCGAGGGCGGGCGCGGGCGGCGGGGGATGCTGCGCGGGGCGGCGATCGATATCCCGCGTTGCCGGGCGACGCCGCCAGACCGAGTGCCTCCCGTACTACGCCCCCCGCCGCCCGCCGCCCGGCCCCTGCCCACTACTCGCTTATTTAATACATGCCGTTTCTGGGATGCGAGCTTTTTCATGGTAAATGACGGGCCACCGTAATACGCTTAAGCTCCCGAGCGTCCGCGGCGCCGGCCGGGGCTCCCGCCGAATAAAAACGCACCGCTCCGGTGACATTGACCCCGTTCACGAGCGCCTCCTTCCATCTTAGACTCGTGGATAAACTTGCACGATCGACCCCCTAATAGCTCGCATCCGGCCTGATGCGCCGCTTCATTTATACGCTACTCTGTGCCATATTTATCTTTGCCAATCATATCTGTCATTTCAATTACATCCAGAGATTATGCCGTAAATAACCTAAGTACACGAGTTCGCAAATGTTGGAATTGTAACAGCAGACGATATTATAATGATAGTAACTAATACTAATTATTAACTAATACTAATAAAATAATTTCAATAAATTAACGATAAAATTCAATAAAGCAACTTTTACTAAAACAAACGCTACTTTATTTAATTGAATTTGATATGAAATTACAAAGTGGTTATAACTAAATAATCACTTTATAGTTTGTACGATACATTGCGCTTACGATAAAAGGATTGGGATAAATAATAAAATCACAATTTCATAATTATAATATATTTTATTGACATAATTAAAATAAATTGAATTCAAAGTAATCATAAGTATCCAAGTTAAAATACATCAAATTGACTAGATTAAGTCACAGATCGTTTTAATCTTTAACTCCAACAAGAAAACTTGTATTATTATTATTGGCTTCTATTTTTCTCCAAGTAATACAGCTTTTGTAATTTTCTTATAACCTTTATAAATAATCTAAAGTGCATACTAGTACATTCATATGAGTAATGGCGTGTTAACTAGTTAAGTAATAAATAAATAGAATTGGAAATAATATTTTTTAATTCTTTCTTGTATCGTTTGGTGGATGGCGTAGAGTATCGTTCCCTATGTGAAAATATTTATATACTCTACTGTATTTATTAGCAAGCTACACGTACTGTTCACACATAGGTGTTCTTTTTATTTTCTCCTCAATAAACACTACTGTCATGTCACTAGCACGATGCTATAAGTATTTTTATATTATTTGCATGTGCGAATAATCGGTAGGCGGAAAAGCATATACAAGGGCAAGGTGGAACGTTCTCGGCCTGGTCAAAATATTACCGACCCGCTTAGTGAACCGGTCACCATACCGGTTTGACACGCAGTGGGTCCCGGGTTCCATCCCCGGTCAGACAAACATCTGAATGATGAATTTAGATTTCTGCTCTGGGTCTGGATTTGCCTTTAGGTTGGTCCACCCACCCATTTGCGTGTGTCCCATTGCTCCTGTGTGTACCCACAAGACAGGAGAAAAAAGTGAGAGGCTATGAGAGTAGAACGTGAGTGTAGTGCTTATCTATGTGCTTATTTAAAAATTGTAAAATGTTTCCAATCAGCAAAATTTTACATTGTCCGCCTGCGTGCTTATGTCATTAGTTTGCACGACAAAATTCAACATGATTGCTCGAATAGTTAGTCCATACAAGTCTTTGAAGTACAAGTCTTGGATGTATTTCGTTAATGAAGAAAATTTAATATTGTGCGGTCACAAGTTTCCTTTCGGATGGGTTTAGGGGCTACCTAAAGAAATTCATACAAAGTTGACAAAAGTTTACTGGAACATTACTCCTTTAATCTCAACAGTGAGCAGCTGAATTTAAACGTGGTCGCATCTCGTGACCTACGTGAAAGATAGCCAAAAATTGCAATCACATCGATAATATCGAAAAGGTCCATCATACATATAGTGTAAGACAATAGGCGACTAAGCTCGTTCGACGACAGGCTCGTCAAAAGTAAGGGTGCGCATCAAGAATGAAGTATGCAAAAGGACTACATAAGACGGGTGCCGCATATGCTTAATATGGATGAAAAGCAAAGCTACAATCATAGAAATATTTAGACCTATTGAAGTATTATTGATACATATGGGGCTAAATAGAAACCAACTCTGATAGAATCCTATACCAAGTATCAGTGCTCACAAATGGAGAGAATTTAGATGGACAATTGAGTCAGTATAGAAGTGGTGCGTTCAGAAGAGCAGTTACGTGATCAGAAGGGCAGTTACGTGGTCACTTCTCACATGTTTTAGTGGTCGTGTGGCTGTAGGCAGTAGGCAGTTATATAAATAGGATGTAATCAGTTGGATGGTAGTAATATAGTTAAATCTAGTAGATAGCAATATAGGTTGACCCTAATAGAAACCAATACATTTAGCTTTCGAGCAACCTGTACAAATGGAAGCCAGTAAAGTAACAGGCACAGGTGGAGCGTGTTCAGAAGGGCAGTTGTGTGAGCAGCGCCACTCCTCGCATGATCCAGTGGTCGGGCGGCTGGGCGGTGGGCAGCCGCATGAACAGGATGTAGTTGGTGGAGTGGCCCGTCGTGGACAGCACGCCGCGCCGGTCGCCCGTCTTGTACAGCGGGCAGTTGTAGAACACCGCCGTCGGGATGTCCTCGCGCTTCAGCGGGATCAGCCACACCTGACCCAATACGACGTCGTCAACCGTCATTAGCGTTTACCAGGTGGTAGAAACAGCCTGGTTCGAGCAAGGAAGTACCACCGCCACACGTATTTCTGTCGTCAAGCAGTTCTTGTGTGGACTGACCATCTTATTATCATCTGTGAGCAACTTCAGATAGAACCCTAGTTCTATATGAATTTGCTTATGCAGCAGTACTCATGTTCAGTATGCCATGTGCAGTAGGTAACACTTACCATCAGGTGGACTGCATGCTCGTCTGCTACTTCAGTTTGATAAAAAAACTCAAGCACATGACCTTCCAGGCCGTTACTCTTTTTATTCATAAAATTGAAGTATTAAACGAGTATACAGTCCAAAAGATGGTAAGTGATCCCTGCCGCCCATGGACATTTGTTAAAACTTCACATAGGACAGAGTTTGTACATAAAACCAATTAAAGATGCGTTGCTCCTATTATGGACTACGATGATCGCAACGCATTTAAGTCAGCCAGCATCTAAACTCTTCCAACTATACGTATGATCTAATTTACTTCAGAAATTGTTGTGATGGTAGTATCTTCCCGGCCGAACGGTACTGATTCTACCACCTTTCAATATATTATTTGTACTAAGTCCAATAACCCGCACCCCATTTTTCAGACAGAAGAGGCGAACGACATCAGTCTAACTGATAAATGACGATTGTCGTCCGTAGATGCGTGATGCGTTCAATCCCTGTTAGAATTAGACTCCCACCTGAGATAGGCCACAAATCCATTACCATTCCTTGGAGAATAAATTGAAATGCTTGAACATCTCCCCTTCATACGCAACAATAGGAAAGCTTACACTACTATTACAAGGTACCGAAATAATAATGAGATGGTACGATCCCAATTTATTCACAACTAATTAAAGCCTATAATTTAAATCGCTAATACCCTTTATTGATTTTTTATATATACATGGACACTAAAAAGTAATAATATGTCTGTTTAATTAATTAATAATGCCGCTTGCTACGATGATAAATTAATCTTCATATTCCAAAAGAAAACCGGTACCTAACAGTAATTAATTATTGATAGCGAAAACCTACAACTTTATTCAATTCAAAAGTCTATTAAATAATTAAATGACTACCAGGCGAGCAAATATTACTTGAAATATATTTAATCCTCTTATCTTCCAAGTAGGCGGTAGTTAAATATAGTATCGGTTAGCCTATCATTTTAACTACACTTATTTTCTTCATTGTACAATGCTTTCAGTATTTGCAATATGATGCACTACTTGGAGTTATTAGGTCACAACATAAGTACTTTTGCTTTCTATTCAATATTAACCTAAGCGAGGTATTTTTATTCTATCAATATTTTATATGACATACATGATACTGTAATTATTTCAAATGCGTTGCAATTTTTTATGTCAAAAATTGTTATTATCGTTGAATCGTTACAGCGTGGTACTAGTTCTTCGTGGTATGATTCTTCAAATAGAAACCCTGATCTAGGTGAAGTTTTTGACACATGTAAGCACTTACCATTAGGTAGACTGCATGCTCGTTTGCTATACTTTACTACTACTTCAATCTGATTTGCAAACAAATAAATAAAACTATAAGTCCATCAGAGACAATAAGTCGTAATCGTATATCGTCAGCAACGTATTAGTACCTCGCTTCTGTGCAAGGGTCTCCAATGGGCCTACTCATGCATAGTTTTGCATAATTGTTTTTGTGTAAAGACTACGTTAAGGTAAGTCGGGGTAACATCAGAGCTGGGGAAAAACCGTACGATTGAAATTGTAGACTAAATTGACCAAATTTTATACAATTAGCGACTCATAAACCACGCCATGAAAATTA
>DWLI01004995.1:0-10410 GCA_018249915.1 Cecropterus dorantes dorantes
TGACTGCAGTAGCAAACGAGCATGCAGTACACCTGATGGTAAGTGGTAACTGCCACCCATGGGCTTCTGTAAGCAACTTCATATAGAACAGAGGTCTTATCTGAAGTCGATTACAGATGCGTTGTGTCTTCTGAGGACTAAGATGGTCTCCTCATGCATAAGAGAGCCAGCAACCACACCCTTCCAACTGGTGGTGGCTTACTGGTAGAACTGCACTGGTTCTATCTGTTAAAATAACTTAATAAATATAATATATTCGTATATGGCCTAAATTTACTGCATCCTGAAATCTATCCAGTAACAATACGTATAGTACAATAGATTTATTTCTATTGAAGCCCTGTGTGGAGAGGCGGCCACCATACCGATCTGACGTGCAGCGGGTTCCGGGTTCAAGCTCCGGGCAGTTAGTTAAATAAATTATGAATTGAGATTTTTGTGTTTGTGCGTCTATGACACTCACGATACAGAAAAATCAATCCTATTATAGTGTTACAGGTGTAGGCAACTTTATTATCATTATTAATTCTTTAATTCATAGACATATAAGAATGAAATAATATGATCTATAATGAAGAAATATGATATATTTAATAATTCGGGATATAACTTCGAAATGTACGAACATTTCCCTAGCCTGACATTTATGTTATCGGTGATTTGATCGACCATTGGCGATCGATCATCGATTTATCTTAGAATCGATAATTTAACGTCGATCGTCAGTTGTTAGCAAACAAATCGATAGAAGCCATCGATCGAGGATCGGACTGATCTATTATGATCAGTCGACATTGTTTACACTTTACAATACTTTTACAGTTAGCGTACCTTGATAAATTTGTTCAGCGATTGATGATTGATTTAATCGATTCACAAAGCTACCCATCGATCTACATTTATTTACTCTAACTGTTATCAGTATGCACCAGTTTTTAAACCTGTCCAAAACTGGAAGCTTTTACACGTTTTACATACGAGTACAACCTTCCATACCAACATTACTAACCCATATTTTCACCAAGAACGGAATGTACTCCACATTCCAGGCTTTCAGAATATACCGGGATAGCATCGTGCTGAGTAGTTACAGTTAAAGATTGAAAACAGATTCCTGTATGTTGTTTTAAGGTCGTTTATAAAACTAAATTGAAACGTTTTTGCTCATGCTAAACAGATTTTAAATAATTGATACTCATTATTTTACGCATGAATAGCAACAGTTTATTTTTAGTGTGTACTCTTACTAAAAATAACTAATACAGCCAACTGGGGCAAGGCCCCGTTTGAATGGAACTTGTAGGCGCCGTAAGTAGTATGTCATTGACTAAATATTATTTTTAATAGTAAAGTTCAAAATATATTTTTGTTTATTACTTATACGGTTTTAGATATGAATGAACAGGATTTGGAAACAATGATGTGGTTCTAATTAAACCAGTTTCTTCACCAGATCTCTAGCCACCGGATATGCTATCACTAAACAAATTTGTGGTCCCGTTAACACGTTATATGTATCTCGCATCGCCAAACGCTCATATTGAAGATATGGCATAGAAGGTCCTCTGAGAGACAATCGACACCACAGAGATTCCTGCTCCTCACGTATGCTGAATATTAGTGGACGACTTTAGGACCGATTTGGAAACGACAAAGGGGTATTTCCCACACTACAAAATGTGCATCCTGCAGAGAATTAATCGGGCATCGAGTTTAACATTTCTTAGCTATCCTCAAAAATGTAAAAAAATCCCACAATGATTAAACGCGCAATCAATCGAGACGATGCCAAAAAATACTTCAAAAACAATAATATAATTAAAAATATTAATATGTAACTAAACAAATTGCCCTATGATACCAAGGCTTACAGCTTATTCGATATTAAGGTTTACTTTATCCTCGTATGAAAATGCAAATATTACTTATGCCAAAAAATCTCAAAAACCAGAATGAGATATAGAGGATTAAGGCAAGTTAGTTTCATAACTCCCCTATAGAAATGATGGAATCAGGCACTGAAGCACCAATCGTCGCACAAATCCGCAAGAGTTTCCTAAGCCAGTGCCCATTAATCCTGCTTCCAAACCTTCCATAGTGCGGATTTTTTGTTCCGCATCGGTGCCCTTAAATCCCCTAGTGATAAGTGTATTATGTTTGCCTTACTTTAATAAGGACAGATGGTCAATTTCAATAGATTTGTTTTCCAATTATCAATAGTCGTAAGCTCCCATTACGATGATGAGACAACAGAGACAACAGAACATTTCTAACGTATAGCAGTTCAGATAGAACCCCTGTTTTATATGAAGTTAATAATAATATCCATGGACTGCACTGACCACCTTTACCACTTAAAGGTGTATTCTACAAGTTGTGCATAGGTGTTACAAGACAATTAAGTTGAGGTATTAGGCTAGCTTCAAAAATTAAAGAACCTTTCAGGAATCGACCGTGAGTATATGAGTAAAATTCTTTATGGTTCGACGGCGATAACATTCCAACACCTATTTCTATTTTAAACCAAGAGATTTCGTGTTTCTAATAGTTTTTAGGATTTGTTAACCCTCCGAGGTTGTATATTTTTTTAATTTACTCTTCTTCGATAAAGAAGCCTATCACATCTTATCCTAAATAGGATTTACTTCGAGTAGAAATATAATTTTTAATGCTGGTTGTATGCACATGTTAAAAGCATTATTCAAAAATGTCTTCATCAAATAAATTTAGAAATTTTTTGGTGACAGATAAGGCTATTTGTGTTTTCCTGTCACACAGGTCGATGCGTGTAAAACGATAAATACAATACAATACATACATACTTTTATGTATGTAACAGTGGCGAAATGCGGATCAAATCACTTCGCGGACATAAACCCGCACGGCAGGAAAAAGGCCCAACTTGGAAAATCTATCGCTATTAAAACTTTAAAAGCTTCATTTCCAATTAAATGTCGGAACTTTTCAAATAATTCCCATTGAATCACAATCATTGTGATTTTTCAACTCGTCGCTCTCATTTGTGCGAGGCGATCGAACGTTACATATTATTTTCGATAAAATGCAGGATATTAGTGTCTTATTTTTAAGTACTATCATTGATTTACTTTTACATGAATAAATAATAAAATAACTATTAAAGTTTTATTTAGTAAGGTATATAAATCATTTAAAATCGTAAAAAATATAATATCGCATGTTCTACTTACGAATTACAAAAATCTTTTTACTTTACAATAATACCATATTTAAAATTTGATAAATAAAAATGTTTATTAAAAAATGACAATAAAATGTCGAGTATTTCATAGTAATTTACTCAAATAGACAGAAGGTAAACAAACAATATAATTATCCCGTGTGCTATCAGTAATCAGTATCAATAGATTTACACAATTACAAATGATGACAATTCTACTATAACAAACGTATATATTATGTTCTTATCTATCATCTAATTATATATTACGAATAATGTGCAAGTTCTACAGACAGATATGTATGAAAACTATAAATGAGCGGAATGAAATGAAGGTAGGGTTGGCGTGCTAGCGTACTTGTCACTGATAATATTTCATATACTCACTGTCTCTACTGTCACCCATCCGTTAGTGACCTAGTATGGACTATTATAAGGAAGCTAACACACGAGCAACGTTGAACTAACACACGACCGACAGTTCGTGTCGAAAACTGTCGTCCATTGAAATAGACACCTGCATAGTGAGTGCCAAATACGCGTGACATTATTATTCGGTAAGCGGCGGTTGTTAACGATAGACTGTAGGCGATAACCATTAACCTGAACTGACGCTCGTGTGTTAGCTCCCTAACATCAACCCATTACTACTCCACTGCTTGTTGCATAGGATGTCACTCAAAATGACAAAAGTTGAAGTCAAATACATAATCATTAGGATCAAGATCTAGATTTAGGTACTTAGACTTCAACATTACGATGGACTTTCAACAACATTTTCACTACGCTTTCCATTGCAACTAAAATTTCTCATACCAAGTCACGATGCGAAAAGGGTTATCAGTATGTCAGAATAATAAACATATTTCAACTATTTTGATCTATATCTTAAAAATCCTTAATTACTTAAAATAAGGATACGTCAAATTTAGTCACTTTTCGTTGCATGCGAGAGACGAAAGATATGTCATAGAAAAAGAGAGAAAGATAAATGTCAATGCCATGGAAGTGGAGCAAAAGAGAGGGAATATTTGTAATAGTACAAGGCAATGCAAGAAGATAGTGTCGCACATGGACGATTAGAAGTGATATTTAAATATAGTTTCGATAAAACATATTTCTTTACTGCATGAACAGTCGAAATGCCACGCATATGTGTGTGTGTATAAAAAAACATTCATTATACGAGTATGTTGTGATTATTTACATATTTTTAAGTAGTTCGATTTTACCACAGGCAAAGCGCTGCACACGCAATTTTGTTTAATAATAATATGTATTTATTAATACTATTGACCAATCTTTAATGACATACAAACATATTAACGAAATTTTGGGTTTCTTAATTATTAGGTGCAGTACAGAACGACTCAAACATGACCTTAAATAACAAATTTACTTGTATTCAAACCCGAGAAGTCATACTACAGATACAATTATAAATTTCTAGTACCTAGAAACAAGTGTACATTATTAGAAGACTTTAAAACAGTAATATATTTGTGAAAAACCTATTTAATACCTACTTAAGACAATTGCACTTATTGACGTCATTAAGTAACGTAAACGTCTGTCATTAAGTAACGTTACTGAAAAATCGGTGTTTACGTTCAATAAACAAACATATGAAATTACGTCAAGCGCTCAGGCATATCTTCTGCGTTCCGTCTCTGGTTAACTAAGCACCCGTAGAATAAATGTTTAAAATGAATTCTTGGTATTTGAAGCCCTCGTTTACAGTAACATGTTAAATTGCTTACATGTAGGTGGCACCCACATGGAAACATTAAACGTATATCACTGCCTTAGGGGGATATACACACTCGCGTTCAATTTGCAATTAAAGGAATTAGGTAACGTTTTTTCTGGTTTTTGTAAGTAAATCGGAAAAAAATGCTCTTGATGTCTTCTCTAAAAAGAGTGATTATGAAATTTAAAAGAATTTAACGCGGTAAGTCTTATGTTATATATTCATAGATTCAACACAACGGAGCCAGCAAATGCCAGAAATAAAAATCCGAATTCCTACCCAATTACAAATTGATAATAGGCATGAGAATAGCAATTTATTAAAAAATCTTAGTATATGCTTATATAAACTAAAACAATAATAAGCGTAACGAAATGAACTATAAAATGATTCGTTAAAACTAGTGTAATGTAATAAAACGTTCATAAAAGGTAGGACACAATTTTCAATTTTATGGAATATTTGTTTGTCTACGTGGTTATTTCATTCCCGGCGGGAACACGGGATATGCTGACCCGAATGTGTAGCCTCCCTAAACGTTCTCGATTCAACGAGCCCACTCACTGCCCACTGTACCAATAACGAGTTTATAAATTTCGTTTCGTTCACAGCAATCGCAATCGACTACTCTTGGCTCTGGAAACTCGCGTTCGTTTCAAGGCTTTTGTTTCCGGTATTGTTTTTTTCATTATCTTCGTTACGAGAACACTATATCGCTTCTGTTCAATGTATGCTTTTATTTTCGAACATCCATACGTTTTTTAGCAATTAACGCGTATTGAATAGGTATGTGGTGTGTTTTAGCGAGCGGATAAAATTTGCACAGTGAATAACAGTTCAATAAAGTTTTATATAAAACGCGTACTGTAAGATGGTTCTACTCACATTCGCTTTTATTGCAATGCAACAAACAGAGCTCTAAGCATATATTAAGAATTTATGTAAACTTGACGTTTTTTTTCTAATACCGGATATGTGGTACTTCGTAATTTGAGTCTAGGGGCACCTCCGCCACCGCCATCTACGAGTATTCTGCCTTAAAGTGTGTTTTGGTTTAAAAAGTGAGAGAGGAAAGACATTGTAATGAAGTCCTCAGGGATATCAACGCCATTGATCAATCTCTGGTAGAACTTCTGTTTTTTTAAAGAACTTTCAAGCTATAAACAGAGTTATTTGCACAAATAATGTTTTGAGCTACACTGCTCCTTACAGTACAACTGAACAACACTAAATCATTCATATTATTCAAAAGAATAAATCAACGCAGGATCGACAAGGAAAAGGGAAAGGAAATTAAGAAAAATATCGAGTTAACAACGAGTACCGGTGGTAGTATTCAGGTCACGGGGGAGAAAATAAATTTCGCCCGCATTTATCCTCTGACAGCTATGGGTCCTGCGATCATGTAAATACATGTCACCTTTTATTTGCATGTGACGAGTAATAAAACGATGATGCTAATACAAAATATTTTTACATGTCATTGAGAAAGTCAGAATTTTGCTTTTTGTATTGTATGTGATATTCAATATCGCAAGTGTAATAACATAAACTGTATAGCTAGAAAGATTTGAGTCTTAGTATGAACTCGCGCTATCTGTGATGCTACATTAACCTGATGTAGATAATAACTATTCCCACAGAAAAATATAAATAAACAAATTTTAGTAAATAACTCGACATTTCACTGAAAAATAAAAAATACTAAATAATATTCATTACTATGTGCTTTTGGAAATTGTTAATGTTGTAGCCTATCTACATTCATAACCTCGCACTAGCAAACAAAACTCGCACAAGCAAAGAACATTATGCCAATACCCAGACCCAGAACACGAATCTTAATTTATCCAATAGATATCGGCATCGGATCCGGAACTCACCGGAAATTATAATTTTAGATGAACCATTTTTTAACAACAAATAACTCCGAAAATTGCTAAGATGTCGACGTCATTAATCTTTTTTAGGGTTCCGTACCCAAAGGACAAAAACCGGAACGTATTACTAAGACTCCGCTGTCCGTGTGTCCGTCTGTCCATTGGGCTGTATCTCGGTCGTACCAAGCAACTCGTAACTTTTGGTGTGTAAGGTGTGTTGGGTAGGTGGAATTTTCCTTCGGTTGCGAATGTAAATCGTATCTGATGTAAAATAAGATTTAAATCGGATATTGACTGTACATATTCGGTATTCTGTAACTCAAGTATCTTCGAGCGTGTCAGTATACGACGCTCAAGTCAACGATTTCAATCGTTCCTAGTTGAAGGATCGGGTGTATCGGAGGAATATTCGCGATAATATCTTTTATCGAAATTCTTCAGGAAATTTTGTCGTATACAAAATTCAAATATAACATATTCGAATAAAGTTCTCTCATAACCTAAAGCTACTTATATGTAAAATGTTCATATTACCGGTAAGTAGGATAAATATACAGTATTATTTGATATATGTGGATAATAATATTGAAATTTAGAATTTAAATTGGATACAAAGTAAATCACTTCGTCCGAATAGGTCAAACTACCTTGCCTTTCTACAATCTTCCTGAACTGTCATCAGTTAGTAATTTGCGATCCCAGTTCCCAGTTCCCTATTAATCTTATTGTGTTGTCGTGTTCATTCTATGTCGGAGTGGATAGATATTTTTTTATTTGATTTATAATATTGCGTATACAGATTTCTTTGCGATATACAAAATATATGTAATTTTCTGCTTAGAATTTTGCTACGAGAGATGATTCGCAATGATGAAATTGAACGAAAGCTTAGTTTGTCTACCAACTCTCAAAATTAGCACTGACTTTCTTGTATTTCGTTGGAAGGGTGTGGAACCAATAACCGATGGGGAACAAAGATCCTCGAGTGGCGACCTCGTTTAGGCAAAAGGAACACAGGTCACACATGACCAGGTGGACCGATGACCTGAAGAAGACAGCAGGACACCGTTGGATTTAGGATGGACAGGATCGGAAGGAGTGGCGCCATTTACAGCAGTGGTCTTCGAAAGACTGACGGATGGATGTAATTTTCTACGTTATTTTATGTTCAATCGAATTAAATAATTTTATGTTACTATCTTCTATAGTAATAGGTAGATCTTGTGCTACTTTAGGCGAATATAACAAATGTATTAATCAAAACACTGAATAATGCAAGAATATCTCGTAATTTGTTATTTTCCTAAAGTAAACCATTTTTACTACCTAGCAAGATAATACCCAGAATAATCGTTTTAAATTTTAGTGCTTTACTTTACGGTACTTACAAGTAAGGATGTTATGGAGTTTCGTATCTGTAACCGAAAATACCGGATATCCGGAATAAAAAGTTTTCGGATTATGGAGTATACGAGTATATGTTTATTATATTATGGATCATGGATTATATTATATAATTTCGGATATGTTTTCAGACATATTTTATTTAGTTTTAGTAAATAACACTAATACCAATAACAATGATAACAGAATGACTGATTGTAATAGCAAATGATTACATAGAAATAAAAATAAATTACCTATTACCTATCGAAACTATCCGAAACTAACGGATAATTCGAAATAATTACATATCCGGGACCGCATCTGAAACTGCTATAATATTATTACTATATCCGTATATACTATATCCAGATCCGAAATTTTATATCCATGACATCCCTGCTTAGAATTCGGCCGTTCCATTTGCTGCTACAACCCTACCGGTACCGTAATAATTTCATGTTTGAACCATTTATCAACGAAATGTCCGTAAATCCCTATGGTACGATGTCCACTTGTATAAAAAGGATTCACTTTGTTGTGATACATAGACTACGTTCGCTTAAGCGATTAGTGCTTAACGCTAATCTGTGTGATGAATTGTCCTCTGGAGAAAATTGTCGAAAAATTACTGTTTATAATGCCTATTTCAATGTCTTATATTTTTGCGATTTAACATTTTATTTATCTTTGTGAAGGTAAAATAAACTATAATGAGAACGGTATTTACTTTCAGGGCCTATTTAAAAGTCCGCCATCTCGAATAAAACCGAAATCCAGAAAGTAATAAAATTACAGCATTTAAGTGATTGCAATCAAAGTTCATATAACGATGGAAAAAATATATCCTATATGTCATATTTTTATTTAAACTGCAGAAAATAAAGGAATAAACGAATAACGAACGAATAGTTTTTTTTATTTCTTAGTGGATCAATGAATCAATAACATGTAAACTCGAATATATAAAATATCTATCACTTATAACTCATGATATTTGTACCGTGTGACATGTTGAAATATGTAACATTCTAACACATTTTTAAAGTTACATGTCCATTTTTAATTACTAAATTGTAAATCCCTATCATAACGTAGATACATACATATCTAACATTTAAAGTCGTTTTCAACTTACATTTTAAAAAACAGCTTAACCACGATTCAATTTCCAGAATCATTAAACATGACTTTTTAATGAATTCACCAAGAGCTTTCTATAATATGAAGCGTGGCTGGCGAAGCGTGTAAGTCAGCCTTTTGAATCTTCACGATAATTAAAATTTTTGAAGTCATTAACTTAAGTAAAAGAACATAAAACGTATACTCAAAAAGTATTTGGTCTAAATGTGAATTAAATACATATTATCTTTATTTTGTTACTTTAATATACAAATTGAACTACGGGTCATCATATCGGTTTGACACGCTAAGAGTTCCGGGTTGAATTCCGGCCAAGCAGAAATGTTAACCTTCGATTCCAGACTTCAATTCTCATTCTAGCTAATTGTGTAATCTTTTATGTCAAATTCTATCCACAGTCAAAGGTCTGTTGCTGGGCATAAGTGTTCCCTAATTCACGCCCTACTAACACTCACCACTACATCAACTGGTCACGTGCTGTCTGAATCCAGCCATTTTCCAGTGTCTTCTTCAGGTCATCGTTCCACCTAGCCGGAGGGCAACCTCCTGTTGCCTAAGCATGATCGCCACTCGAGGACTAACTATCAGTCATAGGTCCTTCGAGTGATGCAACCTGCACTTTGCTATCGCAGCTTACTAATTTTGTGAGCTATGCCGATAACCTTAATTCATCTACGTATTTCATCTTTGCGAGTCATGTCTTGTAGTGAAATTCCTAGCATAGCTCTCCACAGCACGCTGAGCAACTCTGAACTTTCAAATGAGGTAAAAGACCACGTTTGGGTAGGTCACCAATAGCAACATATTACCTAAATAGTTTCGACTTCAGGCATTAGGAAATTTTAGACGAGAAGATACCATGTAGTTTTCGAAGTGCAATCCAGTTCAGTTGGATTCTTTGAATGACTTCTCAAGGCTACACTTACGCTTCAGATAATAATACAATTATTTCTAGCGTAAAGCAGTTCTTGCGTTAGAAGGGTGTGGTTCCGGCTCACTTATGTATGAAGCAACCATCTTAGTCCTCGGGGGTAGCAATGCATCTTTGATCGACT
>DWLI01004996.1:0-10408 GCA_018249915.1 Cecropterus dorantes dorantes
AGTGGCTGACATATTTTTTTTATTTCTTTGTGCACTAGAAATAACTGATTATCATTACTTTTGGATCACCCCTCGTAAAATGAAAGCTACTAAAAAATCTATGTTTTTGACTAAGTAAACAACGTTTTCTATAATGAAAGCTTCACACTAGGATTATTTCCTGTGGAGTGGGTACCATGAACATACGCAAAAACGAATACAGAAATACCCAGACTTAGAACTTAAAACTAACAAATCTATATTCATAATTCTAAGCTACCTATCTATTCCAAAATATCTGCCTGACCGGGGATCGAACCTGGAACACATTGCGTGTCAGACTGATATAGTGGGCTGCAAAATTTCCTGTTTTCGTAATATACGATATACAAATGATGGTTATACTACCATCATATGTAGAACCGACCTCGCAACTCAATACGCGACCATTTAGGTTTAGTGACCTTTTTTTGGCTAAAATGACTAACTTTACATAGTCTTTTTTTTGGCCAACAAACATTTCAACTTTCGCCCCAAGCGGCGTAATCCCGCGCTACGCCAATTAATGATTTAAAGGAACGCTGGGACTTGAGTTCCTTTAAATCATTAAAGATCACTGAAAAATTTTATTACATTGAACTAGAAAAAAAAGTAATTAATAAAAAAAAACGAACGTGCAATCCTTCTGATGATAAGTGTTGATTGCCGGACATGGACATCTGTAAGCAACTTTA
The DNA here is from genome assembly GCA_018249915.1 of Cecropterus dorantes dorantes. NCBI lineage: Eukaryota > Metazoa > Arthropoda > Insecta > Lepidoptera > Hesperiidae > Cecropterus > Cecropterus dorantes. Next base: position 714 of record DWLI01004996.1, read on the forward strand.
TATGTACGAAACAGGCTCTACGTGAAGTTTTTCATAGGTGTGTTGCTACTCCCGAGTACTAAGAGGATCGCCTCATATATAAATGAACCGGCAACTACACTGTTCCACCAAAACGCTGAAACAATTTCACGCTAGAAATGTTTGAAAATTAATTTCTTCAAGGTCTGAGTAAGGATATAAAATCTGAGAAACATAAGTAAAAAATAAAATATTGTATTTACAAATCATCCACATCCTTCACAATTATATGTCAGAGAATGAATATATAAAGCCGAGCCTTAGTTTTACGAACAGTACTAGAGCTTATACAAAGTAATACTAACGTCACGCATCTCGACACAAAGAAAAGGTTTCCAATAAGCATCAACATACATGTAGTCGAGGGTCGAATGGGGAAGGGATTTTAAAGGTACAACTCTAATACAGTACGATGTGAGAGTGAATAGGACGAGCCTTCCACGCCGTTCTAGAATTTGTGTTGAAGTGTTTGACACATACGTGTGAGCGATGAAGGATGTTTCATCAAGTTCAGTAAAGAGATTCAAGGTATGTTCCATCGCCTAATAATGGCTTTTTAGTCCATATTATTGCTGTGAAATGAATGTATAAATCTTTCAATTTTCTTAGAGCCAGTAAACTTTTAGAAATAAAAGTTAGAGGTTGTGTAAATCATTATTTCTTACATGTCGTACATATTTTTGTTGAAAAGTATAACATTGATTGACTAATGTAGCCCTGGTGACTATTGGAGTTAACAAAATATATATAGAAAAACAGACTTTAGAGCCTTTTAACTTAAAAATAGTATATCTATACTTAACTATTTAGGATAAACATAAACTAAACCCCAATAACTTACAATATTTTTCGTTCACTATTTTAAAGCCAATAGCTTACAATAGTTTTACTTCTAATTTAAATATTCGCTTACTCGCATACCCGTTACTGGTTCGACAAAACCCCTTTTTATTTTGCGACATAAGCAAATTTGAAATGGATCCTTTGAAAAACGGCCCCAGTTCGAATCGACGTCAACTTGTTAGATATAATCGAATATTCGAATTTTAACGGACGAAAACCCCGCTTTTAAATTAGAAACGGGACAAAGGAATTAATCTAATTACAATAGAATTTGAACATGTTTAAGAATAAATAAAATGAGGTTTTTTTCTATTTAACTATATTTATGAGTACCAATTACCAACATACGTTACAGTGTAATTTGTATGGAAATTATTTTTTACGCCTTGAAAATTAAATTGTTTGAGGTACGATAGAACTCTTAAGAGTTTGATTACCGTATAAGCAATTTAACAAGGTGGTAGAAAGAATATGGTTATACGGGGGTTCTATCTGAAGGATTGCCTTCAGATAGAACTATGATGGTCGCCTTATACAAAAGTGACCTCACATCCAAACCCTTCCACCTAAACGCAAGAACTGCTTCACGATAGAAATACGTGCGGCGTTGGTACCTTTTTTGTATGGAAGTAGCAAACGAGCATGCAGCTCACATGGCTACTGCCGCCCATGGACATCACCAGTTAACCACTGATGCGTTGCTACCTCTGAGGACTAAGATGGAATGCCTCGGAAAAGTATATTTCCGTTACCACACCCTTCAGACCAGAACACAGCGGCACATAATACTGCTGTTATACGGTAGAAATTCGTGTGGCGGTGGTGCTTCCGGAGTCGAACCACAAAAAGTTTCACTACCTACCCGTTCGAACTAGACTGGTTCTACCACTTGTGAAGACATATCGTCATTTGGTCTGCATGCCACTTTGCTACTTTAATCTTATAAAAGAAACATCCTAAACATAGCAACTACTATCACCGATTACATTAAAGTTAAAAAAAGCACAGAATTGGAGTGCAATAAATATCGCCGGCACTTATCGCAATATATAGATGCGTCTCGAATCCTAAGGTCGGTTGTAACGGCGTACAAATTGCCCGTAGTTCACGTTATTTACGTGATGCGGTTACTGATCGACGCAAGTTTAAAAACGGCTGCAGTTGTGGGCGGAGAACAAATGAACGGGGGAAATGTAACCGTTGTATTAACAGTGATAAATTGTTTCATATAAGTGTTTGTTTTAATTGTTTATGTAATTACGAGCTTGGGAGGATTTACGAGGGAGTTCTACAGTTGGGGTAGGTAAAAATAACCAGGTCGACTTGTCTATGAATTTTCTTCACAAAAAAGTTCCTCCTCTTTCAGGATTTTTTTAGCCCTTATGTTAAGGGACATGGGTATAGACTAAAGTTTAGACTATACGTTAAGTCACTAAACTAACTTAAGGACCAAGCCATTGTCCCATGATCTCACTGAGTACTTTTGTCATCGCTATAATTAGTTAAAAATGTTCACTTTTGCTTGTATTTTGTTTAATAAACGACAATATAATCTAATGGTAAATGGCCATTGCCGCCAACGGAAATCTGTAATCAACCCCAGAAAAGATAAGTCTTACCCGTAAGTACGTTTTTCTTGCCACGCCCTTCAGATCAGAACATAGCAGTACAAAACACTGTATAAAAAACACTGAAAACTTGATTAGGCAGATATAGGCATATTGTACAGCGGAGGTGCCTCCAGATTTAAACCACAAAGACTTCCATCACGTTTTAAAAATATATAAAGATAAACGATATTTTTTCTTAACAAAACAAAGTTCACTCACTGTTTGAATATGGAACTCAATTTATCCACGGTTATTATTTCCCAATGATTAATGACGGCACTTCCATCGCAATGTTATTGAACCTTACTTAGACTTTAATATTACGAAGACAATAACAAATTCTTATATTTTTCAATGACCCTGCTAAGTAATTGCGTGGTATTGTGGTACACAACACTTAAGAAATGAACTGCATTGAACAACTAGGTCTCAGAAAAAGGAAAAAATACGACTTGCTCAGGAAGGATTTTAATATGGGTCGAGTGGGATTTCAATATGACGATGTGCTCGTGGGAATACTTTCATTACTTATATAATTGTTATTGAGAGGCTTTGGAATATAATATTGTTTGTTGTTCTATTAATAAATAATGAAATGAGACTTAAACACGAGACGTTTAAGTATAATATTTTATAATAATGATATTAATGAAAACGCTTTCACTTTCTACACTCATACCCCCACGCTGGGAATTTCTCCTGTGTCGTGGGTACCATGGATCTTTGTGTGTTCATGGTACCCACGACACACAAATACACAAACACCCAGATCCAGAACAGAAATCTCAACTCATCATTCTGATGACGATCTGACCGGAGATCGAACCTGAACCCATTGTTTGTCAGGCCGGGATGTTGGCTTTAGTACACATAGTTCTGCAATTAATATTCTAGGTTTTTTTATATGTATTTATACGAATTAATTTACGATTAATTTTAACCTAATATTTTTATAGTTTCTCTGTTGGGTAGTGTTGATTTGAGTTTCAGGCTAATTATAGTTGTAGCACCGTGATTCGATATGATAGTATGACTCAAATATTTCCGGGTTGATCACGAAACATTGCGTAACATACAAGAGAAAAGTAAAATTCTGATATACCTGCTAAAATATTTGTAAACAATAATATCTAAACGAATCTATTATAGGGCGTTAGCCGTAGTAGTGCGACATTCTCTAGACATGATCCAGTCATGTCTAAAGAAAGTCGCAGGGTGGAAACGCTATTTATTTTTATATGTAATTTGAGTGAATAGGGAAAAGTAATATAAACACGTTTCATTCAACGGTAATTAATATTTACGATTAGCGTTTCACGTTACCGACAAAGTGTTGGCTCGATTAAAACTTCGACATAGTTCAAAATAATTACGTTAAATAAATATTAAAGTTTGCATGCGATAATGTATCTCTGTTGAGGTTCAAGCAAAAAAAATTATAGCAATAAGAACATTTAATTGGATTGATTTATAGAGAAGTAGCAACGTCGATCAATTATTCAAAAATAAATTACCCCACTGTCATTTACATGTCGCTTCAATATTCTTTGCGTTAATAAATCATCTGATTTATATAGATTAAGCCCCAACGTAACAGTAGGTTTTATCGAAGTGTGAAATATATGGATGCAAAATTCACGCGATCCGTTAAGCCAGTGAAGCTTGATTTACAAATTTGAGGATTAACATAACGGACGTGTTTTTGGTGAGTTCTTATTTAAACTGTAATGTACAGCAACCTACATTTTAAGGGCCAAATTATAATGACGTGTCATCTTCAATTCATTCCTGCTGCTAAATATGGATCTCTTCTCAAAATAAGGTAGTCCATTGCGCTGGTCAAATGCGTATTGATACATTTTAAACGCTCTTAAGAACATTTTTTTAAAGATCTATTAGGTATATAGGTAATCTCATGTTTCACCGTAATAATTTAGTTATAAAACGCACATAATTTTAGGAAATCAGTGGTGCCTGTCTAGTATTCAAACCTTAGATCCTCAGATAAGCTGAGTTCCAACTACTAGGCTATCACTGCTCTACTGTCGCTTTTCTAATCATTAGCAAATCAAAAGCTCAGGTTTTAAATTGAAACGATGTAACTAAATATGCTCATTAATTATTTCCGGACAGTGCGATGCTAATCTTACCGTACACGTACACTTTTCGAGAATTTAAGAGTAAAATTGTTTCTAGTTTCCATTTTCCTCCTTTCTCTCCACCGCAAGAGCTTCCCACGTCGTCTCGGGGAATGGCGCGTGAAAATTACAATGCGTAACATGTACATTACCTCGGCCCAGATTACGATTTATTTTTTTCCGCTTTTCACCTTTGTTGCTTTTGGATTTCATAGGCTCTGTATTTTAGAAGTATTGTAAGCGTTAAAATGTAGAAGTGTAGGAATTATAAAACAATAATAATGTTTTCTATAGGCATGGTAAGTATTATAGTTGCCTTACTTCGGCTACGTACCTTATTACGGTTAGGTTAGGTGAGGTTAGTACACGTATAGGTACGTAATATAACATTTTATTACGTGTAATATATATCTAAAACAAAGTCTAATTTTCTGATATTGGTTTTGTTATTTACTATTAATTTATATAAGTCATGAAAAGCATAAAACAGGGAGTGTATTTTGGTTAAAGTTACAAGTTAATCATCACTAACATCTCACGGGAGTTTCATACAAGGACCCATTGTGTCTTCCCTTGCCCTACTTTCTCCTTCTAAGAGGTTCTTAATCTGAAAGATTTGTAGTTACGAGTATTGCGTCGCCTTGTTTTGTGTTGCAAAGAATGACTAGAAAATTATACTGCGTATTTACTTTACCCCTAAGGGGCCTTTTCCTGTCGCGCGGGGTTATGCACGCATGGGCTACGCACGCATGGGTGTCCCTTGCATTCATAAATGAATGCGACAGTCACTTCTCTACACGGGTTTGTATCATACGATTGGATGTAAATGGCAAAAGGTTTGTAAGGGATTAAAAATGCATACATACAATACGACGTGACGTGAAAGCAGCATCGTGACGTTGCGTCGTCGTATCACAAAACGATGACACGACTACGACACGACTTATCGCATGTATGTGTTTAACCCCAAAATTTTGCACATTTTTTAAATTTAAGTTCCACTTAGCATGTCTGCATCGAATTTGGGAAGTCTATATATAATATTGTTGCTGATATCTTTTATCTTATGTATTCTTATACAAAAATACATGCTGCTATATGAGGTATCGAATCTGGATCCTTGTGCAATCAAACCGATATGATAATCGCTCCATCTTGCGGATTATCATATCTAATAACGATGTGATATTTAATCTCTAAACATTTCAATTTCAGTAGAAAAGTTTTTCGAAGACTTAAGCTCTTAAAGTTATACTTTAGCGATCCCAAGCAATTTATCCCGAATCCCTGTTTATATTATATCTCGGCAGATGACGTCATCCCTCGATGTCGCAAAATTTGACGACATTGCAGTTTATAGCCAAATAAAAGCTACATGTAATTCTGCGCTTCTCTTTTACATTCTACATATTTACGTTTACAATATTCAGGGTAATATTTTCGTAAAGAATGTCTATCTAAGTGTAATAGGTAAGTTTAGGAACAGTAAAATTCTAATATGTAACGAGTAATCGCGACGCGCGGTTTTAATTTCTTTACTGCTGATATTTCGACCCAGTTGCACGGATCGTGGTCACGGGAAAACTGCAGTGGCGGAGAGGAACGTGTAGTTTGTTTTCGATACCCCACTAATGTATCCTTGGACATCCTCTACACTATTTGCAATTTACATAAATTAATCATTACTACAAAAATAGCTGATATTAAAAAGTGTTTCTTCAGTATGACAAAAAAGCGTAAATATAGGTTTTTAAATTTATAATCATAACACAATGAAGGGTTACACGTATATTCAATTTAGTTTTGTTTATCATAAGCTAGCTGCCCGTACTTCGCTACGTGACAACAAATAGGTTTTACTTGCTAACCTTTAAAGGTACAAGAAAAGTGATAAAGACCTTCCGGATAGAAAATGCAACGTTAACTTTGTATCTGCCATTAAAAGTTGCCATCTTTAAATAGCGAAAACTATCGAAATCAAAGGTAGCCCACAGACTGGCCAGTTATATAGGCTATATTAATGCAAAATTTCATGTAAATCAGACCAGAGGGTTCTTGTCTTTTTCAGTAAAACACACCATCTAAAAAAATATTTTTAAATATATAAAATAATAATTTTATTTTTGCCTTATAACAGCAGTGTTATGCACTGCTGTGATCTGGTCTGAAGGGAGACATAATTTTCCGAGGTATTCCATCTTAGTCTCAGTAGCAACGCATCTATGGCTAACCTTAGCTGAGACTTTGATTTTACCTAGGGTTGATACCAAATGTCCATGGGCGGCAGTAGCCACTTACCATCAGATGGGCTGCATGCTCGTTTGCTACTTCCATACTATAGAATATTAATAATAATACGCGTTGAAAGCGTACAAGTTTTTAAGAATCAATTTTACAGTTTCCATCACTATACTCACATTAGTACTAAAACCAATGAACGTTAATCGGCTTAGCATTTCAAATTACAAAAAAACTTAGCAAATAAATCTTACAACGCTAACAACTTTTTAATAGAGACATTAGAATCAAAGTGCCAAGAAACAATTCTCAAACCAACAGTTAAAAGTATTAGAAATGATTTGGTATGAAATTGTTTTCTGGAAAATTGCTTTTTTGAGCGCACGGAGTGATTTGAAAATATAATGGCGTTTTCTATGAACGTTGGAGGAGAAAAAATGCACCGTGCATCCTTAAATACTCCCTTGCGTGCTTGCAAATTAGCTCCACTTTTATCGAAGTTGTAATAGCGCTTGGTACCAAGGGACATAATAATACGAGTAATTTGAATAATACTATCAAATACGCTTTGCTCTGCTATCATTATGTTGTGTAAAATTTTAGTACCTATGTACGAATTACTTTAATTAAAACACGCGGCGAATATTTTATTCACAAAAGCGTTTTTAAATTATTCACCTTCTTACAGAGACTTTTAGAGACCTTTTTTAATAGTGCAGAAGAAGCAAATGAATGTAGTCCACATGATAGTAAGTGGCCACTGCAGGCGATGTACGTTTGTAATCAACCTAAGCTAACGTCAAAGTTATACCTGGAATGGGCTATATATAGTTGGAACGATACAGAAAAAAAAACAGCGATTATCATAGATGTTATAATACAGAAATGCGTGTGCGGTAGTGCGTTGAGACCTACACCATAAGGTTTCTACTACATTTTCCCTTGTTCCATTCACTTTTTGAGGTATCAATTTTGTTAATAATCATTAAAATGCTGATATTAGAGTCACGTATTTTATAACAAGATTAATAGAAAATCATATGGGACCAACGTTCCGCAATTCTCACACTACAATTCCTTATAGTCTAGTGTATTAGTTACACGCTAACGCTTTCTACACTAAGATTTTCTCCTGTATCGTGGGTTCCATGGACACACAAAGACGAATATACAAACACCCACATCCAGAACAGAATCTTAACTCACTCAGATGTCTGAATGGCCGGGGATCGAACCCGGGAACCACTGCGCGTCAGATCGGTATGGTGACCACTCCGCCACGCGGGTTGCCGAAGTTGCCAATACAAGTTGCGAATGCATTTGCCAATCTTAAATCAACATTTAGATTTCTGGGTGGCTAGGAAATCGAACCTACAACACCTGTATAAATTAAAAAAGTCAAATATAAATCACATTTCATGCATTTAATACGATCACGGCTACCGTTCTATACCTTCCATCTTTATTACTTGTTCGGCATGTACGCATACGTTACAATTTATGAAACCGACAGATTTACAAGCAGTACATCAATCCTTTGTCTATGTTGATTACACGTCGGCTGCTCGTTCAAATTTATGGTGTTTCTGATTAAGCTCCGCGGTGCACGCATTAAAATCGCATACAGGGTGGCAAAATTTAACAATATTGGATATGTGTTGATAAATTGAATATCAAAGAAATATAGCGGATAATTGATGGGAGATAGTAAATTGATTGGTAGATTTTTCTTTATTGTGTGCGTTTTAAATGTTATTTATACTATTACTTGCAAAAGATATTAAGGGTCCTGCATAGATTAGAAAATAAGTTCTCAAATTTTGTCAAGCTTATAAATTGATCTATGCATTGATTATGGCGTTAACCCTTCACAGTCGTAAAATCACGACGTTTTGTTTTAACACTACAATTGGACATTCTTTTATCAAATAATCATATTTATTTGATGGTAAGTGATCATAATAGGACGAAGAAGATATTTGGGTTCGCAATTTTAGTGAGAATGTAGCTTTTGTAAGCCGTATAAAGCCCAGTTGGATGAAATATATATATATGTTATGTATATTTATAAAGATTTTCTTTCAGCACTTTTTCAGAGCATGATTGAAAACTAACATCATTGTAGCGTACCAACAAACAAACCACGACTTATTCTTAGAAAAATGAATCCAAACAATATTGGTACGAGAAACGAACCGGAATAATATTTTCTATGAACCAATTTCTTGTGCTCAAATACCGCTAAATTGAAATAGCAGTTTGCTAAGCACACAAAAAGTAACTGGGAATCCAATCGTTCGTACGCCGTCCGAATTTTCATTGACCAGCGGGTCACGCAAGGTATCGCTTAAGATTTTTTCACCATTTGTTCCAAAGAAAGGCATTTCTACCGCACCCATTTTATAGAATTCCTTTGACATGGCATCCGACCATTATTGGAATAGGGCTGCCATGAATTGTAGCCCGAAAATTTTCTAGTTGTAAGTAGGTTCTGTGAACTTTGTCATTTACAAAGACAAATTATTACGTAATTAGGCATTAAGTAGCATTCTTTACTAATACTAGTCTTAATGATGGTCAGGTGCAAATTTCGGCTACGCCTGACTTTTAAACCGACTCTCTACGGAAGAGAGGTTATTTATTCGTCACGTACGTCACGTATATATATATTTATGTATGTTCAGGCTTTACTCTGCGATGCCGCTACCGATCGACACGGTTTGAACAGCATTGTATGTGGTTAGTTTCTAAGGGGGTACCATTTCACGGAACTTGAAAAAATTTTGGCAGTTTTCCCGAAAAATTGGAAAAACACGATTTCTTATGTTCTTGAATAACTCAGTGTTTC